>CAKAOI010045056.1:53554-160167 GCA_916701655.1 Sebastiscus albofasciatus | reverse complement strand
GCAGAGAGAAAGAGAGGCGAAGAAAAGTGAAGAATAATCAAGAGCAATGCACGGGATGAGGGGCGGGTAAGAAGAGAAAACAGGGAGCAAAAAACAGAAATAAGGCAACGGATGACGGAGATGGCGAAGGGGTGGCGATGGCGGGCAAAAAAGATTTTTAAAGTTGGTTAGAATGGTTGGACGTAGGTGTTGTAAGGTGGGGAGGAGGAGGAGAGTGCAGGATGCTGGAGGAGAGTGAGGGACAAGGGAGCAGATTGAGAGGAGAGAGGCAAGGTGGGAGACAGAGGAAAAGAGGCAGTCAGGTGAGGGTTAGTGACGGTGACAGGCCACAGAGGACGCAAGACATTTTCCTAGATACTCGGACGTGGACTCGCGAGTAATATCTTCGGAAAATGCGGCTGAACTGCCGGGGACCTTCAGCGGAATTCATTGTTTCCTCCAGGCAGCTGCTGTGCATTATATCAGAATGGTAAATTACACCTCAAGTGTGTCAGGCAAACTGCTGACTCACCGCAAAAAAGAGATAAGTGACTCTCTAAATCCCTGATAAGAAGGAAAAGTGTAATGAGTTTAGCAGCGAGGTAGCGCCTCTTTCAAACACTCACACTAAAGTTTGTTCCCTCCTCTGGCTGAAATAAAACCGCGGCTCATTTCACAGAACAAATCTCAGCTGCGTTCTTATCAGCCTACAACAAGGCTCTGAGGTTTAAAGGATTCACTTGGATGTGTTTGTTGGTGCAGGTGGGGCTCGGACGCATGCACGTTTGGGGATTTGTTCTTTTGTTTTCGGGGTGTGGGGAAGGAGGACAAACGGATTCAGGTAAGAGACAAGGGGTGTGTATCTCAGCCCCTCTGTTGTGAGCGTGCCTCACACCCACCCCCGCCCCTTACCTGAGGGCCACTTAACTTTTCGAGTGGACTCTCCACGCAGGGCAGCGTCACCATCGGCATGCCCAGGACGGACTCGGGGCGCTGGGGTCGCAGTGGAGGAGGGCTGGGCAGCATCTGCTGGAAGCTGTTGATCACGCAAGTCACCTGGAGAGAGAGACCAGGTGAAAGTGTTAGAGAGAAGAAGAAAGAAAGTAAGATATGAGAAGATTTGACCCTTCGCTAAACCACGCTTGCCACTTCGATTGTCCAATCATAGCTCAGCAACCGTAACTGGGCATGACAAGCATGTCAAGGCTTTAGATTTCTCCCCATGACAAACGCTCTTATTGGGGCAATCTGGTATCTCAGGAGTTTGGAAGGCGGTCTCTTTTATTTTAGCCTGAAACAAAAAGCAGAAGTCTAAATTTGTAAGGAACAGATTTAACTGTGTTTATTTGTGGTAGTGTTATCTGATACCATTTCCAAGGGACATGTCACTCATCACACTAACTCAAGGTGCGATTTGTGAAAAAAATCAGAGGAGGGGTGTTTGTGAAATGTTTTTATTCATGAAAATAAATCATGAACCACAGTTAGCCTATATAGACAATGAAGCCTGCTAACAGTGTCTGTTTCTGAACTTTAATTAAAGAATTTCGCAACTTGAACTTAACCACTGCATTTGCAGGAATAATAATAACTTTGATTCATAAAGTAGCGTGATAATTCCACTCTTTTGCCTTGTCCTTTCCTCATGCAGACACATAGAGGATGTGATCATCCACAAAACAAAAGGTGAAATGATAATTTAACATGGCAGAATTAAATCCCTCTTTCAGTACCATGGATAGCACCACTTGGCCTGGGGTGCTAAAACACTTTTTTATAAATGTCAATATTTAGAAAATAATCTCAAAATGCAATAGTACAACGTGCCGTCAACATACAAATAACTAGGCTATAGTATATGACTATTTATCAGACTAAGAAAACAGTCTGCTTAATGACAGACTTCCGTCTTCTTTTTCTGCTTTCCGTAGAGGGGTCATCTAGAGCGTGTCGCCCCTCTTTTACCCACATCTCTGCAAATTGCCGTTACGTGATGTCACCAAGTAACACATTTGCATAATACCTTCCAAATTTGGCACGCCCTCAAACTAAGCTAGTTAGAGCGGAGCTGGAGCTGAGTCTGAAGACTGGGCTTTTCAGGTGAATACAAGTATTCACCTGAAAATTTGTATAATAGGTCCTCTTTAATTTTCATGATATAGTGCTAAAAGTTAATCAGTTGAGCACATTTAAAAGGTCAGCTGGAGATGAGTTTTCAACCAACTCAAATACTTAAGTTTTAGCATTAGCAATAGCTTACGCTAGCTAATCACATCTGATAAAATCTGCTGGTAACAGGCGTCATTTCAGCCAACCAATTCCCCGGTTGTTGGCTAGAAATGAAAAGCCTGCTTTTATTTACTCCCATGTGAAACTGGACACTCATTATTTCAAAATTACAGGTAAACCTGCCACAGTAAACTGCATACATGTAGCGTGAAAATGGAATGCTATCTGACATTAGAGGGCTCCCTTCATTAGACATTATACAATGTTTTCATAGGTTGAGCAGTAGTTCTTGCTACTAGCATGTCTTCCTTTCTATTCTATAGTCTCTCACCAAAAACACAGCGATGGCTCCCCCGGTGAAGAACCCCGCCAGGACGTCGGCCCAGTGGTTGCGGTACTCGGCCACCCTGACCACGCCTACTAGCATGGCCAGGCAGAGCAGGGTGAGGCTGATGGTGGGCTTGGTCAGCCGCGTGCCTTTGGTCTTGAACACCAGCGTCACGTACATCTGCAGGGAGTCATACAGGAGGGTGCACACAATATGGTACAACAGACAAAGGAAGCAGCACAAGACACACAAGCATGTATGCATCAATACAACCTGACTAGGTATTTCAAAAAACAGCCAAAGTAGTACGTATCCTTCTTACTGGCTGGTTAAAGCCTGAAAATGATCTCAATAAAGTAGGTTTACAACCACTATGGGTGAGTCCAGAAGGAGATCTTTCTTTTAAGGTGTTCAGATTCAACACAAATGGAATTTTAGAAACAGTGGAATTGCATGTAAAGTAAAGATGAGGGTGGATGCAGACACGTATTTGATCTAGTTGGCACGAATTGAGGTGAGGAAGCGTCTGCAAGATTTGGAAGTGTTTTAATATTAGCAAACTTTATGACTCCAATTAATTATCTTACTGAGATAAAAAGAAAAGGAGAGTGTTTTGAAGTCTATACAAGGTTACGTCTTGGTACACTGTTTGGGGGCACTCATTAGATGATTTACTGTGGAGACAGACGCTCTTAGTTTCATTTTCCTCCTCTGTAGTTCATTCATTACATCCAACGTGCATCAGTAAATACTATGCAGCAGTAAATATCCTCACAGTTACGTGTTTTTTAGATTAAACAGGTGGACACACTGAACTGTAGGCTGTAGGGTGTGTTTACCACTCTGACCAGCAGCAGCCCTCACTCATATCATGTCGCTTTTTCATACGTCAGCGGTCTAATTTGCCTAATCTTTGTCTTTAGCAGACAACAGTGGGCTGAAGGAACCTTTTAGTTCATTGAAAAGTAGTTCCTGGGGCTAAAAGTCCCAATCAGAGTTGTATCCCCCTGATTGGCCATTAGAAAGAATGCAAGTTTAAGACACTTCCGCATTGGCTTCACTTTTCAGACCCAGAGGTAGCCCACTGGTATGGATTAAACAAACGAGTCTTTCTGCTAAGCTAACTAACTGTAGCTCCATATTCACAGTATAGGCATGATAGTGGTACCAATCTGCTTATGTGACACTCGACAATGCTGGTTTCTCAGCAAGAAAAGTTTAGTTTAGTACTTCAATCCCAAAGAATAACAGAGTAAAAGTGAAAACCAGAAAACATTGGTGTATGATTAGTTGTCTTTAACTCAGTAGTTTCAATTTGCAGCATACTTTAACAGAAGTTTCACCTCCAGCATGCTCCCACCTACCACTGTGTACACTGCCGAGTAGACGCTGAGCGCCGCGTCCTTTGACGGGAAGGATTTCCGCGCAGACATGACAATCAGCGGGTTGCCTGTGCAGGCACGGCGCTCTGCGATGTATTGCATGGTGGACTGGCAGCCCAACGCCGTGTAGTTTGGTCGGCAGGCAGACAGGAAGTGAGGCGTCTGGTTTCCTGTCACCACCTGGCCGGCGTTGGCGAAGATGGTGGTGGTGAACAGGCCGAAGGCATAGACACCTGAGATTGCAAATAGAGAAGTGGTATAAAACATAAGAAGGCAGAGAACGACATTCAAAGATATATCAGAAAGATGAAGAAAAGCACAATAGATGTTTGAACCATTTCAACACACGCAACAGCACTACAAGATAAAACAGGTGATAATAAGTTTTTCCTCCCTGAAATAGCCCCAACACATTATTATCAGCTGAGGTGTGAAATTACAACTACAAGCCTCCGCCTCAGCTGATTCAACTCAAGATGCAAATTTGTAGGCTGCTTAATATTCACAAGTGTCTTCCTGCCACGATCCTGAATATCTTACCACAATGATTCTATCGCAGTTCATCAGCCAATTAACAGCTACATGTGCAAGCTCTGGTTGACAAACTCTCAAGTGTAGCAGGTCACGTTCTTACAAGTCAACCTATTCTTTCATGTAGTTTTGATCTTTTTGATTTCGTCTCACTCTTTCTGTGAAAACCACACACCCAGACACAAAAGTGCCCTTTTACGGGCCCGTAAAGAGCAGAGGAGCCGTGTAATACAAAACAGCGTGTTCACCTAGGAAGCGTATTATGCGTCTCAGTAGGGGGTTGAAGTAGCAGCAGTCTGCAGTGACGATGGTCTTCTCCTGGGTTCCCTCTGCCTTGGTGAAGAAGGCACACAGCTCTCCAACGAGAATCTGAGCACACAAAGAAAACACAAAGCTGGTGGTTAAAAACTGAGAGGAGCTTTAGTGTCACGCTTTACAATTGATCTGGTTGGTACATCTGGTACACTGAATTTATCGTATCATATTACTAAATGTATTGCAGTCATGCTCACACATACCACTACAGCAACACTTAACCATAGACTGAATATAAAGATGGACGACATGACAGCTCCCCAAAAATGAAGCTAAAACATCTTGATCGCCCCCTGGTGGCTGGCTGCAGTATAGGTAATAAGTCCCGCCCCCTCAATGTTAGCAGATGGGACATGGGCCAAACTAAAAAGTCAAAGTACACGTCAAATACATTTTTCCCAAAGATTGTTTCTGTCATTTTTGGTAGTTCTTATCACGCTGATGTATGTTCATGTGTTAATTTTTCTGATAAGTTTGGTTTTAATTAGTTATTTGATGCTATAAAAAGGGGGTGATACGTCATGATTGACAGCTGCTCTGAGTGAAGTAGTTGCAGAGTCAGAGGTTCGGGAATTGTACGAGAGAGATGTAACTTTAACTTTCTATAACCGTTATGAGTCTGTGTAATAGAACATGTGAATACACATGTGCAGTACAGGACCGGTGCTTGCGAGAAAATGGCGGTGGGTAAAGTTAAAGTTTATGAGATGAAGCGCACACAAGTGTTTCAATTATCCTGGAAACAGGAGTTCATTTGAGTGGCGTTAGAAGTTGTGGGAAAAATCGAGATTCATTTACTTAAATTACACCATTACAAAAAAATCAATTAGCTTTGGTCTTTGTTGTTATTTGAGAACTGCTAATAGATAAAACAATTTGTATAGGGGCAAGTAAAAATTAACTTTGGGCAAGTAGATTTCTGACCCACTAGCCCGACCGGGCAAGTGAAAAAAAACATTTACGTTTAACCCTGCCATGGCTATAGCTGAGCAGCTAATGGTGCTAAAAGAGCTAACAGTGAAAACAACGGCAATAGTACTGACAGACTTTAACCTTGGGGGAAACCAGCGGGTGGGTGCTACGCTTCTGCAACGGTGCCGTCGATCAGGATGGTGTTATCAGCTGTAACCGCCGTATGAGGTTTCAAGTTCTAACATTATACAGCTCTATACAGAGGAATCATTGGACCAAGATGATAAAACTGTACCAGGACTGACCCTGTGCTGCTCCGAGCTCTTAGCATTACTAATGATCTCAGAGCTCACAGTGGAAATGAATCTAATTAGATTTAATCATCATCTGTTCTATTAAGTACGGACTCCCTAGTTGTGGTCGCATAGAGATGTCAACTCACTGCAGTCTAGAAATTGCTGTGATCAAAAATAGCAGCCAATGCTCGCAGTCTTATTTTTCTCCTTGAGAGGAGCATCATCAGGCTCGTGGCAGAGGTTTTGGTCAGGTGATTGTGCTCAATTCTCTCCCTGTGAGTGTGAACAGCGGTGCCTCTCCAGACTGATGATCCCTTAATGGACCGCAACAGTGAGACTCATCTGTACGAGAGCCCACGGCACTCAAAGACGCCGGCACACACTAAAACACAGCTCCCTCAATGAATAACTATCTATGACAGAGAAATACGCTTAATCTTAAATCATCCTGACAGTTTCCACGCTCCGCTGTGACAGTAGTGGGACCCACTTTAACACTGACCGTGTTCCACAAACCCATAAACCTCGTTCTTCCTCTTTCCATATTTGACATAATCCCCTCATTTATACCCCACGGTGACAATGGGCTGTCTGAGGAGGGAAAGCAGGAGGACGTGAAAGAGAAACAGAGGAAGAAAGAGATGATCATCTTTCAGTCGAGTCTCCTGCTTCGAGTCCGGCCAAGTCGAATGAGTGAGTGGCATGCAGGGGCCCAGTCAGTGCAGCGGCGCTGTGAGGCGCGTGCCCGACCGAGTGCTTTCTTCCATTAGTGGAACACAACCCCACTGGGTGTTCCATGGCAACCCACGAAACACTAATAAGAGCATGAAATCAAAGCCGAGGGGGTTTAATCAGTAGCTTCAAATCAGAGATTTTAGGGGCACCGTCACACCGTGGACAACCATTTATGAGCCAATTAAAGACAGCATAGCGGCTGTTTCCATGGGGACTGTGGAGGGTTTGAGCATGTGTTCGCCACAAAATGTGAGATAATGGTCGTGTGCTGCCACTCATGGAAAAGTGCTGTTGAACACTTTGCCTCGGGCAAAGCTGTAAAGCAGCGTCTGTTAGGCCTGTTTGGAAGCATGTAGTGGTATAACTACGCCCTTTTTGTCTAATACTGTTATTCAATGTGAATGCTTATTCTGTGAATCTGTGAAAGGCCTCTTGAGATGAGCAGTGAGAAAGTCCCCCACAGCTTTCTAAATCAACACCACTTCCACAGTTTAATATACTCTCTGAAATCTCTCTAAACAGTGTCCTCTTACTGTCCAGTCACCGTGATCCAGAGAAGCTCTGAGTTGACTAAATGTACATACTTCTATAGGTTGCTTTTAGTTTTTACTGTGTGCTTAAGGTTAACAAGCTAACTTCACCAGTTGGACCTTTTTCATTGCTTGTTTCAAAGTAACAAACTTCAATAAAATCACAAATTAGACAATTTAACTTATTGAGTTGATCCAACTTAGAATTTTCACTTCTCTTAATTTAGAGAATCTTTTAGAGAAACTTGCTGATTGGGTTTGATTAGCAATAGTTTGACATTTTTCGAAACACACATTCGCTTTCTTATTGAGAGTTAGATGAGAAGATTGATACCACTTTCATGTCTGTACGGTAAATATGACGCTTTTACACTTTGGTTTTTGTACGGATTTAACAAACGTGTTAATCGGTGAGCTTTAAGGCCTTTAAACACTAAGTCTGTATTTTTCATTCGTAAACTGTCGCACATTTAAAAATAAAGCGTGTGACCTCACGTTGTGTCAATCGCGTTTACACACCGACTCTGAAACTTTCTTCCGTCATTTAAGTTTTCGAAACAGGATAGATTTTCTGCTGGGTTTTTTTCTAATCTGTCAAAAGGCAAAAGAGGGTTGTTTGACCACTCAGAGCCACCATCTATGCAAACGTCATCATCCAAAATGGCATCTGATGAACATTCACATCGTCTCCCGGCAAAAAGCACTTTACAATAAAGAAATGCAGGAATAAAAGGATGCAGAATTTAAAGATAGATTGTGGCAGGTGATTGCAGAATAGCTTGGGATGGTTGCAAAAAAAGGTGCATGAAAAATTACATAGCATTCAGTTTTATCACGTATTGAGAATTTTCGCAAACAAATTTGCGTTAGCATGTTATTATCACGTTAACTTTGACAGCCCTAGTATTTAATGATTTATCTAATAATTTAACTACATTAAATAATATAATTGATAATGAGATTTTAAAGTATAAAAGAGTCTCTTATAAAACAAACATGGAGTGAACTCTAAAAGTTGGTTTTCCCTCATCTCTCAACCTCAGAACACAAGTTTATATAACTATGTCACTTTTTTTTGAGCCACGGTAAAGATTCGAAGTTATTATAGCTCGCTCGCGTTAAAGCAAGAGACTGACTGTTTTTTTCTTTAAATGCTGAAACAATTACATTTCCCCGCTTCACTTCTGAAATCAAGCCTATGCGAGAGTCTTCGAGAGATTAAGTGGAGGAGTGAGGGTATAAGATACACAATAGGAACGTTGAAGAGTGAAGAAAGACAGAGAGGAACAGTGTGGGGACGGTAGAACAGTGATGGGGTTGGGGGGTAATACTGCAGCAATGAATTATTCATGCGTGGATGGCATCCATGTGAATCATGTAGCGCATTATTTCAACCAACATTCCCAAATTATCTCTCTCCACTGCAGTGGTTCAGCTCCCTGCCTCTGCCAAGGATTCATAGTTAAATATGACGAGGTTGTCGCTGCAGTTTAGGGACGAGCGGATTATAATTCCTTGAAATTAAACTGCCCATCCGGTCTGACAATGCAGAAATGATGAAACGTGCCGTTCCGTTCTGGAAATAGCAAGGTGAGCTTCAAGATGTGGGAAAAAAAAAACATGTTAACAACAATGTTTTTTACATGCATGCGTACTCACATGCATGATTTAGAAGCAGAACAAGAGAGAGGAGTGAAGGAATGAAACATTAATATACACACATGAGACCTGATTAACTCTGTGTGCGTGCACAGACGACGTCATGAGTACAGAGCCCATTTTGTGCTCTGTGTGTGTAAGTAATCAGATCTCGATTTGTGTCAGTGGGTATTAGTCAAATGTGAGAGCGCGTTCACACTGGCCCTTCTTATGACTACGTGTCAATTAGAAGACAATGAAGGGGGATGTTTTACTCAGAGCGATGAGATGAATGAAGAGGATCGTGGAGATGACAGAGCAGCAGTGGGAGTAGGGGAATAAAGAGAGCAGGAAGAACACGATTAAAGAGGAAGAGAAGGGAATACGATTTTATATTTATATATAATTATTAGGGCGATAACACGTTAATGCAAATTCGTTTTAACGTCACTAATCTCGCATTAACTTACGATTTTTAGATTGTAGCGGGCTCAGTTTTAAAGCTAAATAATGCTCTAAACTTCGGTACCTTCACCTCTGACCTCAAGTTATGTGAATGAAAATTGGTTCTATGGGTACCCACGAGTCTCCCCTTTACAGACATGCCCACTTTATGATAATCACATCCAGTTTGGGGCAAGTTATAGTCAAGTCAGCACACTGACACACTGACAGCTGTTGTTGCCTGTTGAGCTTGAGTTATGATTTGAGCATATGTTTTATGCTAAATGCAGTACCTGTGAGGGTTTCTGGACTATATTTGTTATAGTTTTGTGTTGTCAATTGATTTCCAATAATAAATATATACTTACATCTGCATAAAGCAACATATTTGCCAACTCCCACGTTGATAAGAGTATTAAATACTTTTGAACAGATATAAAAAAGTGTGATTAATTTGTGATATTCGCAATTAACTATGGACAATCATGCGATTAATAGCGATTAAATATTTTAATCGATTGACAGCCCTAAGAATTATTTTACATATTATTTCATAAATCAGTAGATATGCACATTCAGAAGCTGGAGTAAAAAAGGTAGGATATATGCTCATTGTCCACATGATTATGATCTCAACAAGCACTTTAAAAGTTAAAGCTGCAGTCGGTAACTTTTATGAAAATAACTTTTTGTCATATTATAAACGGTCCCTATATCCTGGCAGTAGTACATGAGGCAGATAATCTGTGGAAAAAATCAGTCTCCTCTACGTCCTCCCAGTGCTGCTAATGGTTTTTGCAATATTCATGGACCACGGAACGCATCTTAACAAGGGGAGGGCAGTATTTCAAGGCACGTGGAGGTGGTGGGGGGCATATGCATCGAAACAGACATAGACTTATATTATATAATACTGATGTATGAGCAGCCTATTGAGTAACGTTACAGAACACTTTTTTTCATAAAATAAAATGAATTAACTTAACCATCAAATAGCATCAGAAATGCAAATTGACAACAACATAAGGCTACTGTTTCAAAATCAAAGAATACATCTATTATTCAGAGTACTCACATAAGAACATAGCAGAGCGCTAAATATTTTTTGAATTTATGAACGATTCTCTGTCAAAATCAGCAGGGGGAGGTGCAGAGAAACAGCTTTTTAAGGCACATAGGAACAGCTATCTGCAGCTTGCTAGTTTGGCTTGTTTCAAGTCCAAGTTTTGAGAAAAAAAGAAACAATTCAGGCTCTTAATACAAATAATACAATTCTTATATCAGACTCCAAAAGTTACCTGGACAGCTAAACACTAAAATATGTTTCCGAAAACATCTGAGGTAAAAAATAGGTATTACAGTAACATAATCTTGATTCATGTTTAATCAGCGCTGCCTAGTTTGACCGTTTGATCGGAGTTCATGAGCAGTGATTGACAGCTGCATTAGAGACTCCTCGGCTCTGATTGGTTGTTTTCCTTCGGGCGCGGTAGAATCTTGCAAATGCTATTAGAAGCACTAAAAGGAGGCGGAGGAATCAGATTTTTTTTCACAGATTATCTGTCTCATGTACTACTTTCTGGATATAGTGACAGTTTGAGTAAATATGCCAAAAAGTTATTTTTATTAAAGTTACCAACTGCAGTTTTAATGGTGAATATGTACGGTTTAATTACTGTGTATAACCAGCTTTACTTGTCTGTTTCTTGTACTTTAAAGCCCCAAGTTAGTCTACAGACAGGAGGCAAACAGCCTGTCGTGCCATCATCATGTAGTAATGGTGTCAATAAAGCTCCAAGGACAAATCAAGCATCTTGGAACAAGCCTGAACGATGGCACTGAAGTAGAGAAGTGAGATGCAGATTGCTTCCATTAGTATCCTCTTCTGCAAATAGCAACTGACTCTGTTCAGCCCGTCTTAGTGATAAAATAAAGTGGCAAAAAATATAGAAGTCAACAGAGGGAAACAGATGGAAATATAATGTATGCTTGACTCTGAGCCATTGCACAAAATGGACCAAAGCTGCAAGAAGCCAACTACCCAAATGTCTACTCTAATTGCGTTTTTTACGTTTCTTAAAATATCCTTATTTTCTGGTGTCTTTTGGTATACTTTGTTAAGTAAGGCCAACAATTCATAGTTTACCAAGATGATTTGACTTTGTGAAATCAGTGTGAATTATCCGTATTGCCGTGTTCCATTTTTGCAATGAGTTTCCTCCACTCAATAAAAACCTATCCAGACAGAGAGTGGCTGACATTAACGACAAAATACATAAACTAATCAGACCCCAAATGTGATGCGAACGCTAATGCTAGCTGTTGTGGCTAGCCACGTTCCGTGACCAATATATAACATTAGCAAGTGCATATCAGCTACATTACCATCTTCATCGTATCCCAGCTGCTGGGCAATCTCAAGCCATTTATTTTTATAGTCTTTTATTTGGTTGTTGAGGTCGTAGTGTTTGTGGTACATTATTCGGTGTTGAGAAGGAGACGACCCATCGGTCTTCTGAAACACCAATAGTCCCAAACATTTGTCCGACAGTCCGTTACCCCCGAAAAAGAAACGCCCATTGTTCCAAAAAATACACACTCTCCATGCAACAAAAAACAGAAGCACATGGCTAATTATTATGCAAAATGATGGTGATCAGTTGGAACAAAGGATTTCATTGGTCAAATGGCAGAAATTCGCTGAAGTCGTGGTCCGTCCAACTATTTTTTCCCCTGCCCAAATGTTTCGCAGGGATGTGGAAGCATTCATAAGAACCCACGAAGTCAGTTTTTTATAAATTCTGTGCAAATTTTTCAGATGAAAATCCGTGCTTGGTGTGAAATGGCTTGAAAGGTCCAAAATAGGGATGCACCGATACAGATACCGGATCGGATATTGAGCTGATAATGACTAAAATAGTTGGAATTTGAATTCCTGTTTAAGTTTTGACCAATTTCTTGATGCAGTAAAAATGTTTACACTTAAATTGTAATTCCTGTTAAATTTGAGGATTTTTTACCAAGTTGCTGGTGTACGATTTATTATTTTAATAATTAGTAACAATTCAGTTCATTTATATCTACGTATTTACTGTATTTGTTACATTTTGTTTTACAAAGTATTGAAAGCAAGTCAAGCCTGTTGTTGCCTTACATATAAAAGAATGATCCCAGTCACTTCCACACAGTGAGGCGTACAGCTTATTAATTAATCACTGGTATCAGATCGGTATTGGCCGATACCCAAAGCACAGGTATTGCTATCGGTATCAGGACTGAAAAAGTCGGATCAGTGCATCCCTAATCCTAAAGCCTTGAAACGTATGAAGTGTCATCTGATCATTTCTGAAGGTAAAAGTTTTTATAGCTGTTCCAAACGGCCACACTTAGGCAGAGTGAAAAAGCCTGCCACAGCAGTGAATGCTAAACTTTAAATAGCAAGAACAACGATCACTCATAAGTAAATTATTTAGCAGCCACAAGAGTCGTTCTCTGGCATCTAATGAAACAAAAGCACGCTGCAGCTCTTGTGCTGTACGGACCAACTGCGGACTCATTTCTGTGAAGCGCAGCTCTGCAGCCGTAAGACCTAATGCTTCTGACAACATTGGGAAGGTTATTCATGTGTAAAGTACAAAGAGATGCCGAGCTGTCACTAGTATCCCATTATCTGTCATCGTCTACTGCGACCTTAATCTCTGCAAAGCGCGTGTTTATGTGAGAGTTGGGGCTAATGGATGATGCGGAAGACACGGCACCTGTCGGAGTACATCAGGCTCTCCATCACCTTTACTCACATGTGCTTCTCACCAGGATTTTGACTGCGTTGGATGGTTGCTAACGGAAAACAGACAACAGCGTGTACATCAACCCACTGACATGATGAAGAATGACGACTGAGAAAAGAACACAGTCTCGTGGATCATGGATGGATGGGCACGCAACACATACATGCAAACAGATGCATTCACAAGGGCATAGGGCGCTTCACACAGAACTCATTGCATCTACTGAAACGGAGGCATGTGCAAAAGCACGCCCACCAATCCGTACACATGCACGCAGATCAAATATAGGCACACTGATTGTGTGATTGCACATCGTAACCACTGTTAGCCTGCTGAGAATTGGTTCTGGCACCCAAATACGTGTTAGCAGTATTACACTGGTATACTCTTATACATTTATTCCCTTTTACAGAAGTAAAACCTCTTCATCATGGTGTCGCAGCATCACTAATCCCTCTCTTTTCCTCTCTCAAAGTAGGTTATATATTCTTTGTCTTCCCTTTTCCATTTTATCCAGTCCAATTGCACGCCCCCCTTTTCCAAATCTGCTCTGTTACATTCCTTAAAAAGCTGCATCAATGGGACTGCAAGCTGTTTAATGTCTCACTGTGTATCTATCATTCTGTTTTTTTTCTCTTTCTCCCCTTCTGTCTTTGTCTTTTTACATCTTTGGCTTATAATCATCTTTTTTGTAGGGCTGTCAATCGATTAAAATACTTAATCATGATTAATCGCATGGTTGTCCATAGTTAATCGCGATTAATTGCAAATTAATCACATATTTTTTATGTGTTCAAAATGTACCTTAAAGGGAGATTTGTCAAGTATTTAATACTCTTATCAACTTGGGAATGGGCAAATATGCTGCTTTATGCGAATGTATTTATATGTTTATTATTGGAAATCAATTAACAACACAACCCCCCCACACACACACACGTTATTATTGGGTTGACTTTGACAGCCCTAATTATAATCCCTAGGATTTTCATCAAATCTGTAGGGTTGCCCCATTTTAATCGATTAATCTGTCATTTTGGTCTTAGTTGACTAAGATTTCTATCGTTGATTAGTTGTTTTTTATGCTTTTTGCTACTGAATGACTTATTTCCAAGAGACATATGAGCACATCTCTGGTAAATACAAGATTTAAAGTGGTGCTTCTTTGTGGAGAATCTCAGTTTAACAGATCTGTCAGTTAAATCAACTAATCGATTAGTCGACAAAATCATAAGAGTGTTAGTCAAAACTAAGAATTTTTTTTGGTCGAGGACAGCCCTAGAAATCAGTCTAATTCAGTTTTTGATACCGTTAATGGTTGATATTCTTTTCAGCAACATCCATTCAATGTATTTACATTCAGTAATTACCTCTTTATATCAAAAATCTCACTGTTAGTGGCAGAGTCCACCATGTTCGCGCAATATTCAAATTGCCTTTACACGGACACGAAGGGATTCAACAGGAAATGATGCATGTATTGTATCAATGTTACCGTTTGCAGTTTTATCTAGTTGATATCTGTTTACCGTTCACTCTCCCACAGACACATCAGAGCTGTGTTACTGCTAATACTAACTCAACATTTCCTGCTGCTGCAGCTTCACATTAAAAACATTTAACTGGTGAAACATGGGATGGCTTTTATTGAGAAGTAGCTGGCATGAAAAATGTGTCTACAAAATAAGAAAACAGTAATTTCCTGCATTCTTGGACAGCAGATACATTCTAAATATTACACGGAGTAATGGAACAATGCAACAAGCGACAGGCAGCACAACTTGCTGCGCTGCAAACAGATACACCAGTTGCTCTTCTGTAGTACAAACAGAGGCACCTTTATATGACTTGAGGCCCCCCCTCCCTTTACTATATGCCAAAGAAACTTTAATTCAGAACCTCCCGTCAATGGACAGCGACAAATGTTAAAAGGAGTGCCCTCCTCATTAGTAAACAGAATATGAAACATCCTTATAAGACAATACGTCAACAATATGACAAGACGAAGCTAGGTTATTGAGCCAAGTAGTCCTGGGTGCAGCAGCAACATGAGAAGATCAGCCTTTTCAATTAAAAACCTGCAAACATCACAGGCAAAAAACGGTATAAATCTGGGTTGGGGGTTATTAGTTCTATTAATAACGCCCAAAAAGCTTAAAAACAAAACTCGCTACAGATAAATAATTACTTTATTATTTACATATATCACAGCCTTTGTCTGAACATTTCATTCTTCTGGCAACGTTTGCCATGTAAAATCATATTCTGTAAATCAATAGAGCAGATTCAGAAAAAAATAAAAATAAATACTGTCTCATTAATCATATTTATTCTATCCTAAAGCCTAGACCCAGAGTTCCCAGCTCCAGACCCCCAGACCACCTACCTGCCCATGTTCCAGCTCTCTCTGCTCTAACACACCTGAACCAGTTGATGCTCAGCCCTGATCCAACAGTAAGGGCTGCTGAGTTTCATCAGGTGTGTTCAAAACATAACACGATGAGTGTGTTATCAACTACTATTGTTGTGTTATTGATTTATCTTCCACTGCTCGGGGCCAATAAACTAATGACGATGACACCGTTGCGTACGGTAGGTGGGCTACCACAAAAACACTTGCATGTTAAGGATTCACGGTGTGTAGAAAATGAACATTTATAGCACAGGCAGCAACCTACCTAACATGAGCAACTCAGTTAGTGTGATGAACATTGTTTTATCAGTGCATCACGCTTTAGTAAACACAGTTCCGCCCAGCATTCTAACGAATGACTGTTAGATGATTCACTCTCATCGGCATGTACTGCATTTGCAGGATGTGAACATTGTACCGATAAATAACAGCACCCTCGTTCTCCCCATGCCATACCATGCGTTGGCTCGTCCAGCCGTATAATAGCAGGGAAAACCCTGATATGACATGTGTCGTGAGGCCCCTGGTACTCAGGGCCCGGGACTTATAATATCTTATAGACAAGCTTTAAGTGTTTGGACGGTGAGATATGGTTGAAAGCTATGAAAAAGGCTAGTAAGTGGACCTTTGAGTTGACATTATTTGTCAAAGTCAGGGCAAGAATTGGTTTCCTATACCGTAATAAAGCATCTTTTACCCACTCTGCAAAACACACCTTGGTTAAGATGACAATTCTCCCAATCCTGGATTATGGCGACTTAATATACAGATTCGCCTTGACTTCTGTCGCTGCCTCTTGGCCAGGTCGTCATTGTAAATGAGAATTGGTTCTCAATTGACTTATCTGGTTAAATAAAGGTAAAATAAATAAATACAATAAACTTCAGCCCCGGTGAGCCTGTGCATTAAGACGCCATTGCTGACAAAGTAGCTGCTCAACAAGTGATAGCTGTAGTATTAAACTGCACTTGCTGCTACTACCTGTAACCACATATGTCACCAAATCAAGCAGTACTGAAATCTTATAAATCCTATATTATTAGTTTTAACACGCCATGCAATAGTTGTAGCCAAATATCAAGTCTGTTAAACAAGTGGCTTAATGTTACCACTAAACATACCAAGCCTCAAACTACCAAATCAACATACCAAAACGGCTACACTGGACAGCTTCATCTCTACCACTGCACACAGTGACATCAGGTCAGCACTATAAAGACGGCTACATGCTCGGATACAACCAATAACACATATCTAAACAATTAACATAAAAGACAGAGCATTAAAAAGATTCTGTTTCATTGTGTTTTCCACTTTAATCCTACTGTACTCATAAAAGTCACCACATACTATTATTCTAATGAATATGAAACAACAACATCAGATGATTAAACACCTGCAGGCCTGTGTTTAAAATTAAACTTAATTAAGGACGAGAAATCTGAGAAACTGGTGAAATATTCTCGTTAAGTCATATCATGGTAAAACCTTCCTACCCGAGACACTCATCCATGTGTTTTATCACCTTGATTCATCATTTTCAGCAGAGGACTTGTGTGTATGTGTGTGTGTGTGTGTGTGTGTGTGTGTGTGTGTGTGTGTATGAGTGAAATGCCCACAGTCACACACAGAAAACCTCAGATTTGGTTCAGTGGCCAAAAGCAACGATGTAAGAATAGAGGGTGGCGAGCTGGGACGCACCCCTGTTGTGAATGCAGATTGGGCACACTGGCGTTCGTCAGAGATCTCTGAGGTGCTGCTGAGTGAAGCGTGGCAGTGCATCAGCCACGCAGGACCCCTGAGGTGTCCCTCCTCTCTGCCTGACTGAAAAATGGATCAAAGCAAAGAAGCAGAAATGACAACCACTGTTCGGTCTAATCGCATTTCACAGGAATGGGTGACTTCTGCCGAAAAACCACTAGATAGGCAAGAGGAAGGCATAAACACTCTCTCTCTGTGTCCGTCTATCTCTCTCTCGCTCCGTTCGCTGTGTAGCCAATCAGGGTGATGCAACACCCGCCTCGGGCCCACCAGGGAAATGGTACATGGAGCAGGCAGCTCAACTGTGAACTTAACTGCAGAGAGTGAAAGAGATGGACTGGTTAAAGGGCCAGTGTGTAACATTTAAGGGATCTATTAGCTGAAATGGAATATTATATTCATAACTATGTTTTCATTAGTGTGTAATCAACTGAAACAAAGAATTGGTGTGTTTTCGTTAGCTTAGAATGAGCCTTTCATATCTACATAGGGAGCAGGTCCTCTTCACGGAGTCCGCCAGTAGCCCAGAACGGCCAAACCAAACACTGGCTCTAGAGAGAGTCTTTCATGGTTTTACATCAGCTGAAGGCCACCGTAGTTCTCCGAGTGCAAAACCGTGGTACCGCCAGCCGCCTTCTGACTTCCGTTGCTCCTAAAGTAGTGTTATTAAGGTAAGGATGACCACGGTTTTGCACTCGGCAGCTCACGCTATCGCTGTCTTGGAAAGGGAGGAGCCAGCGAAGGGGTACTCAGCTGGTTGCAATCTGCAACCACATCACTAGTTGCCGCCAAATCCTACACACTACCTTTAAAGCTAGGGTAGGCAATGTATTTTAGAAGCATTTTTTTTCTTATATATGTTGAAATTCTCATTGCATTCAGACAGCAATAAATCAAATCTGACAAAAGAAAGGAAAAAAAAAATATAGTATCTTTGTCAGTCTCAGGACTGTAATAAGCCCGTCCAATCATTTCATTCAGCCCGCATGAAATGACTGGATGGCCTACCTACCTGCGTGCACTCTGCCCGTGCACACATTGGGTGTGGCCAGAGTCTTCCACAAGGCTAGGAAGACAAATTTTCCTAATACTAACATGCTAGCTTGACAGCTCTGAGTACTAACAATAGCCATGTTTGTTGTTTACGTTCATTACGATTATGTTAGGTCTTACATGTGAATGAGACATGAGGTAGTTGGATACGGTTAGTGATGTCAACGATGCGCTACGATCCCCTGTAGAGTCATCTTCCAGCAGTAGGCAGGCAGGACGCCTTTATGTGTTTTGGGGGAGTGGCTTTGGAGGGAGGCCTGAAGAGAGGGGCTTGGATACTTTCAAAATCTAGCTTACTCTTGCTGGTTTCTCCAAATATGCCTACCCCAGCTTTAAAGGGAAACACCACCTAAATTAAGAATTCCAATACGTTACTTCCATGGCCAAGGAAAGTTCAATCAATACTTGATACATGAGCTACTCTCTCTCAAAGGCAGAAACCAGAGAAGTAAGTGTCAAATTGGTGATGTCATAGGGTATAAAGTCTGGAGCTGCTCCATAGACAATGAATGGGAGACACTGAATGTTTGTTTATTCTTTTTTTATATACCCAAATGAGCTTTATTCTACTGTAGTGCTGTCAGTTTTGAAACAGAAAATGTTCCCATATACTCAGAACGGTTGGGAACCGCTGATCTAGAACATCTCTCCCAATTCATTGTCTATGGAGCAGCTCCAGACGTAATACCGTATGACATCACATGTTCGAGTTTTAGCATTGTAGTTTTTGGATTTGGGAGAGAGTTGTTCATGTTTACTAATATTTTTTGGACTTTCTTAGACCATAGGAATAACGTGTATGAATTTAGAAAATGGCCGTAGTTCCCCTTCTAAGGTGAAAAAAAAATCTGAGGGAACAAGAAGATTGTTTGGTTATGTAAATGTTAAAATGGTGCGGTGATGCAAACCCATACTGGCTCGGGTAGGGTGATTATTATCGGCAGCAGTTAGATCGGAGCTGTGATTGCGTTCCAGGCAGAGTGGGATCTGTGCAGACTGTGGTAAATTATTCTGTAGGGATATCAGCACCACAGATAGGCAGAGCAGATAAAGCCGCTTTAATGTGCAGTGAGGAAAACAACACGTACCTCCTCCTTCCATGAATAGAATCCCTCTCGTTTTCTCTCTGAGCCGAGATTTCATCTTTTCCTCTTTTATTCTGCGATAGGCTGCAAGCCTGGTTTGTACATTTCTTTTTTCTAATAACACAACTTTTACCCTCATCACCCTCTTATCACACGTTTTTCCTCATTTCCCTTTCCATCGCACAATGAAGAACAGAAGTCAAGGGGCAGAAAGCCTCCACCCGTGGCAGCCAGTGTCACAGCAACCGATGCCCCCCTCTCCCACCATGGAGCCCACCCGGCCATCTGTCTCATTAACCTGGGTTAGCAGCATGCTGGCCTAGATTGCGTGGATGTGTGTGTGCAGGTCTGTGTTTGAAAAAGGGAGATATAGCATGCAGTGAAGTCCAAAAACAGCAAAGAGGCTTGAAAGGCAAAAGCTTAAAAGAGAGTTAGAGGCAGACAAACAGAAAGGCATTGATCCGTGTCCGTGCAATTGTGCATGAATGTGAGAGTTTTTCTGTTGGGGCTGGTGTGAGGTCATGGTTCCTCTGGGTGAGGCAGAGCACAGTTTAATGTCAGTCCACTGACATTATGGCTGAGGATGTGAGGACACTGACAGGACACCTCTGTGACAGTCAGTTAAATGTGTACAGGAAGCTCTGAGGTTAAAGATGGGACAAATGCAAAACAATACAGGATCATGTTCAACCCACGTTTCAGCATTATGAATGTTCTTTAATTACTGCAACCATTCACTCGAGACCTGGGTATTCTAATATTATACATTTTATTACATATTTTTTTCAGTCAGTCAGACTAGAAAGCCAAAGTGCAACCAGAACTTCCATTTTTTGTGAACTGATGTTAATTTAGCCTACAATCGCTAAGGACAACCTCTAATAGTGCTGTAGTGAATGCCAATCTGTCTCAGAATATAGTCGGTAAACCATTTATTGATTTTTCTCATTTCTTTTCAGAAAGACCCGTGAAAGAAATGCTGAATCAGAGTGCCATCACTTACAGAAGAGTTCCAGAAGCTAGTGACAACAGAGGCTCGCCTGAACGTGACCCTGACGTTCTATCACTTGAGAGCTGTACACCTATTCTAAGGATTTCACCCAATAAATAGTTACTGAATGACGACAAAAAGCTCTCGGAGCTAGAGAACTTGCTAACAGCCAGTTAGCGAGCTATAGCTCTGTCCAAAGGTAACAAAATGTGCCTACCAGCACCTCTAAAGCTCACTGATTAACCCGTTATATCTTGTTTGTTTAATCTGCACAAACACTGAATTGTAACATGACACATTACACCTGCACAATACACAGTATGTATCATGATACAGGGGTTACGATTCAATATATTGCTGAAAACTGTCATAGTAATAAAGAACACACCACCACATGCATAAAATCTGAGTAAAAAAAGTAATTTTTTTAAGCAATCAGAACAGTGAGATCTGCATTTGCATGAATCACAGTTCCTGTAACATCCAACAACATAGCACTACTTTGAGAGGGCACATACACTGAGAGGGAGCATCTCTTTGCAAATGAAATAAAGTATTTATTGGTTGATTGATTAATCATTGCATGTAAACTATTAATAAAAAAAGTTGATAGTATTTTTCGAGAATCGATACAGTATCACAAAACATAATATCGCGATATTTGACATTGTCAATATTTTCTTACACCCCTACCAGCAACGCGTGTCAATTTCCGCTCGGCTCGCTACAGCCTTCAAAATAAACCTCCGTCTTCACACAACTTGGTAAGGTTTAGGCAACAAAACGACTTAGTTAGGTTTGGGGAAAAGATCGTGGTTTGGGTTAAGATAACTACGGACGTGGCGTTACTTAAATACGGAAGTTAAGTGACGACTAAATCAACATTTACTTATACATTACACTGGATATGAGCGTCGGTCTCCTGTGCAAAAGTCTGGTGTTTTTTTACCCACCTATCCACCCTGACCTCCTCCGTATGCGGAGCTTGTCGCTCTTTATACTTCCTGGTTCACGATTATGTGGATTACATACGAATTGATTTTATGGGAATTACAGTGCATTATTTTTCGTAGGTATAGCTACGAACGGTGTATGAGGACAGCCTGACCTACACTATATCTTTATAAAGGGTTTATAAGTTGTAACTAAAGGCTTCATCAATGATAGTAAATCATATACTAATGCTTTATAGGCTAAATAAATTATAAGCCATTGATAAGAACAACTTGCTAGGTCATGAAACATTTAAAATGTCTTACTGGTGAGTCATTAATACTCAAATCATTATTACTGTAATTAAAATAACTAATGAGATGGACTTATTAATGGCTCATAATTTAATTTGTATTTATTAAGCTTCAGTAGAGGTATAACTTGTGATTTTGCGATTGTTTGCCATCTGAGACTCGTCTTTTTCACAGTAGTGTCTTAACTACACATGGATGTAGTGTGGGCTTCACCTGGAATTGAACTGCATGAGTCAGAACAAAGGCTTGATGTTTTTTTCCTATCTATTAAGATACGTATGTATTTCTCACTGCCTTTTATCGCAGCATGACTTCAGTCAAATAAAAGATTTCTCTGAGCAGAAAGTGGGAGGAACAGAGTTTTGATGTCTTCCTGTGCGTTTGGAGTTTGATTATCACTCCAGCCACCGACTGCAGAGCAGACAAGCTGAGCAGCTCCATCGGTTCACAGGAGACGTGTAAATTGGAAGGTGAGACAAACAACAGGTGTGAGGAGAGGTCAGAAAGGGCAAGGCAGAAAGGAAGTGTTGATGAGAGTGGAGACAACCCAGAGATGGTGGAAGGAAGGGGTACAAATTAAAGTGCTATCAGACTGAGTTGGGTGAATAAGAAAAAAGGCAAGACTAAACACAGATGAGGTTAAAATTGCATAAGGAAAGGAAGAAATGGTGATGAATAGAACATGAAGGCAAAAAGGTCAGTGTGGATGAGATGTAGCGGCGTGAGGACTGGGGAAGGTTGTGGAGAGAGGACATGCAACAGAGAGAGAAAGACAAAAAACAAAGCTGATCAAAGGAGGGATTTACAGAGGAGCATGAACACACATTTGCACATGCACTGTCAGATTGAATCTGCGCTAGATAAGTTAATTCATCCTCGACTTAACTGGCTTACAAGCTCCATTAGCCAAACTTTCAAGATGCCCTTAAAATGAACCAAACTCAAGTGCGTGTTTGTGAGGAGAATTTTCAGTGTTGCTGCAGCAGTGGCCTCAAAATCTCACAGTATTTTACCAGCATGAATCTATTAATGGAAAGGGAAATGGATTTTCTTCTCTAAACAAATATGGTAGAGCTGCAACAATAAATTATCAAATTAATTGCCAACAATTTTGATAATCGATTAACTGGTTTGATCAATTTTTTAACAAAAAAAGAAAAAAAAATCTCTGATTCCAGCTTCTTAAATGTGAATATTTTCTAGTTTCTTTATTCCTCTATGACAATAAACTGAATGTCCTTGAGTTGTGGACAAATAAGACATTTGAGGACGTTTCCTTGGGCTTTGGGAAACATTTTTCACCATTTTCTGAGATTTTATAAACCAAATAACTAATTGATTAATCAAGAAAATAATCGACAGATTATCTGACAATGAAAATAATCATTAGTTGCAGCCCTAAAAAACATGATTATAAAGTTGAGGGGTTTTTTTTAAAATGCAAACTCATGTGGCTTGCTATTATGGTTCAGGTAAATCTGCAATCTTCTGATGACAATAATTCATTGAGATGCTGCACCAATTCACTGTTCGCAAAAGCTTAAGATTTTGTCCAATCCTTGTTATATTTCCAAAAATAATCAAATCCAAAGGATGCCTGCAAATTTGACCTCTTACATAAAGTAATTACATAATGACTAAACATTTAAGTTGAGCAAGATTCTCCTTTAAAGCTGGGGTAGGCAGTTTATTTTTGGCATCACACGGCAAAAAATTCCATAATAACCTTTCAGCATATTGTAATTCAAGTATTCTGAGAGAAAACTAGACTTCTGCACCTCCTCATGGCTCTGTTTTCAGGCATTAGAAAATCTAGCTTGTGACGAGAGACTTTGGCCAATCTCAGGTCACTGCTGAGAGAGAGCGGCCCTATTGGCTGTTGTAAAAATGCAGATGTGCATGCACAGGACGCACAGTCAGATGGTGAAAAACTGATTCATCGGTGGTATGTCCTGCAGCAAAAGTTGCTAGTTGCTAGGAAGATGGACTTATCAAAAAAGAGTCTGACTATATCGGCAAAGCGTTTCAGAGATGGAGAGAAAATGTTGCTAATAGTTAGCTAATAGCCTTCACAGCTGTGAAATGCTTTGCCAATATTGTAGCTCGCTAGAGCCTCCAATAACAGTATGTCATCTCAGAGGGCTTTAAAGGCCCACAAGTTTGCAAAGAAAGCAAGAGGGTAGTTCTCATAGAATTGCCGCTATATAACAGCGTTAGAATCACAATGATAATCAGGATGTTGTTTGAAATGAATGACTAGTAGTCATACAGTGTACTGAAGCGCGTGCACATGCTCGTCTGGTGGGAGGGGCTTAGGACAGATAGGGGAGAGCTGCAGGATGAAGGCTGTATATTCAAATTCTGGCATTTTTATTGTGCCTTTTCCAGAAAACTGCCTACCCTGGGGTACCACTTCAATTACAATATGCTGAAAGGTTATTATGGAATTTTTGCTCAATAGTGGCAAAAATAAACTGCCTCCCCCAGCTTTAATCACAAGTAAGCTTGAAACACTAAAACGTCAGCTGGAGACTGAGTTTTCAACCAACTCATGGAGCTGATGTTAGCTTTTAATTAGCTAGCTAGATACAGCTGATAAAATCTGCCAGTATCATTTCAGCCCCCCAAAATCAATCAAATGAGAAGCTGCTTTTGTGGTCCTCTGTCTGAAATCAAGAACCCAATATCACGCCAAAGCGTGTCACACACCCGCCT
Source organism: Sebastiscus albofasciatus (assembly GCA_916701655.1). Lineage (NCBI taxonomy): Eukaryota > Metazoa > Chordata > Actinopteri > Perciformes > Sebastidae > Sebastiscus > Sebastiscus albofasciatus. Next base: position 135,795 of record CAKAOI010045056.1, on the reverse strand, counting down.
GTCCACCAGAGGATAGTGTGTCAGTGTCACGTTTTGCCTCACCGAGGCGTGAATATCACACGTGTGTTTGGAGGTGCAGTAGCCTACCAGCGCGGGGCAACAAAACCACTTAGTTAGGTTTAGGAAAAATGTCATGGTTGCCCTTAAAATAAGTACATAAACTAAGAACAATACGTACAGCAACAATGTAACATAAGTACGGAAAACACATCATTTGTTGGACCCATCCACCTCCCGTCCCGCCCGCCATTAGCAGTCTTTCTCACTTTTTATTATGACACTACCTCTGAGCGTAGCATATTTACACAGATGCATTTACACTGAAGTCAGCACAGACTACATAGCGTACAAATAACACGCCCAAGGCAAGAACGCCGTTCTTATTTCACACTTTTGCCTTGCGCATTATTGTGTCATTCGAGCGCCTTTTCGTGAGACCGGGCTGCACTATAATGGAAAGCTTTGACAGGCATAGTAACAGTGACTAACACATACTACAAATGTGACTAACAGACTGAGGTGGGAAGATGTCAGGTCCCTCCTCTTCTGTTTCAGTCTCTGAGCAGTGGATTGGCTCCTTGTGCTGAAACTTCAGAAGGTGATTGATGACTTTAATTAGATGTGGGGGTCCTACTGGGAGCTGTCAGAGAGCTAGAGGGCCCTCTTATGGGCTTGCAGGACTCTGGCACTGACCCAAATATGTGTCTGGTGGCTGGTTATCACCTACAGTGACTCAGCCAGGCAAGGTCTTCCTCTTTATACTGTCATCTCTTTACATCTCAACCTTTCTTGTACTATAAAGAGTTGAAAATCAAAAGACAGTCCAATTGTTCAGAACACAATGCTACTTACAATAATGTTCCTTACCAACAAAAATGCTATGACAGATCCAAACCTCTCACCTAAAACCATATAAAAGCCACAACTCTTTTTGTATTAAAGATGGCTGGCTTTCGTGCCATGAAGCCACTTTATCACCAAACTCGAGGCTCTGATTTGCTGCCGCTCTGGATAGAAAGAGACCAGGCTCCTCAGGAACCAGAGGCAAAGCACATTCGCACCAGACTGCTGCTATCGCAGGGAGTTACTGCTGCGATTTACCTTGCTGCTAGTTACACACACACACCAAAGCCTCTGTCAGTGCAGATTAGGGCAGGCTAGCCGGTGTAAGTAATGTGCTCTGACCCAGATCAACTTCCAAAGTAATTTACCCTCAGCTAGGGCAGCTTTAAAGGGCTGCTTGGTTTGGATTAGTGTAGCTTGGTGCTAAATAGTGCATCTGCTGTATATATCAGCAATGTTAAACAATAATGAATTGATGATGCAAGTTTTTAGTTTAGGGGGGGGCAGGCTGAATCTTTTATTACATTGTATTCACAAGTAAGACACTTGCCTGAATTATTGCTTTGAACCATAGAAATAGAATACAAGCTGACATTGAACTGTGCTCTGTAGTCAATTGACCTGCACAAAGGAAAATGGTGATTGTTGTTAGTTGTTATGGTGACAACCAGGGCAAATTTGTTTAAACGCCACTAATTTCTTAAACACATTAACGCAACTTTAGATTTAGATAGGTTGTAGTGGGCTCAGTTTTAAAGCTAGAGTGAAGATACACTAGAAATTAAACTAGAAAACTAGAAACTAGGAATCCACTGGTGCCAACCAAATAACCCTCCAAACTTACGCTAAATTTTAAAATGGGTTCTATGGGTACCAACGAGTCTTCCCTTTACAGACATGCCTACTTTATGAAGTCATAGTCAAGTCAGCACACTGACACACTGACAGCTGTTGTTGCCTGTTGGGCTGCAGTTTGCCATGTTATGATTTGAGCATATATTTCTTATGCTAAATGCAGTACCTGTGAGGGTTTCTGGACAATATTTGTCATTGTTTTCTGTTGTTAATTGATTTCCAGTAATAAATCTATACATACATTTGCATAGACCAGCATATTTGCCCACTCCCATGTTCATCAGAGTATCAAATACTTGACAAATCTCCCTTTATAGTACATTTGAACAGATAAAAAAAATGTGTGATTAATCACGTTTAACTATGGACCATCATGCGATTAATCGCGATTAAATATTTGAATCGACTGACAGCCCTAGTCACAACATCCATCAGTGGGGCCGTAAAGTGTGGTAGCAGGTCGCCGGGATGGGAGTGGACGCAGCTCCCAGAGACGGATGGCTGGCTAGTTAGCTAGGTAGCTTGTCCTTCTCCGGAGCAGCGGGGAGTGAGTCGGAGGGACCGTTAGACCTGCTGTTCGGCTCATTTTCTGTAACCAGTGTAGTATTAAAGCATGGCGGAATTGGCAAGGTAGCTAACTTGCTAGCTGTCTGCTAGTTGGCTAGCTAGCTAATTCCACCATGTTTTAATGCTACACTGGTTACAGAAAATGAACCGAACAAAGCACTCATCTGGCGATAGAAATGTGCTTTCCTACACTGTGACAAGAGTGTGTGGATGAAGCATTAAGTTGTTAAATTTTACTTATTTACTCTGTCTCTCTATGCTTCGTAATGTTACCACTTCACTGCTTGTTTTAGTCGTAGCAAAAACACGCGTCAGTGAGGATGCGATTTGCCGTGAGTCAGTTTAATTTATATGGAAGTTAACCCGCTACAACGGTCACATTGGCAATGGTACACATACACTATATTGATTTGAATGGGAATATCTGTTCTATTCCTATTCTATTTCTATGTTTTGAACCCTCTCTTTGACTTGGAAAAAAACTGCATTACATTCTCTCCAATATCTCGACACAGTATATTTATGGAAGACAAAAAAAAAATACAGTCGCTAGCTATTTTTGAGAAAATAGCTGCAAAATAATCATGATAAGTCATTACAGTCAACGAATGGGTGAGAATGCCCTGATGCAGAGACAGGATTGCTGTCCTCTGCATATGGAGGAAGAAATAAAAATAGACTACACCTCCCTTCAACTAAAAGAAAACATATGAACCCTCCCCCCTCTCTCACTACCCTCCCCTCTCTAATAATTTTCATACAGTCCCTAAATGAATATTACACTTACACAGACCCAACTTTATTAGTGATGCTGGACCTACACGATTATTAATCATGCACATTGCTTTGGTCTGATGTGGGTATAATTATTTTTTATGTCCAGAGTGTATTGACATTATAATAATAACAACCCAAAGCTATTAACTGCTGCACACACACACACACAGGATGTGTCTGTAACTGCAAGATACTCTTGTCTTTGCAGGCTGTGGTTTAGTCTGTGCATGTAATCTGGTCGGGTCATTTGTGTGCGGCTGTCGGCTGGTTCTGTCTGTGGTGTTTTCTGTGGGGGTCTGTTGGGGATGTGTCTGTGCTCAGAGTCGGTGCCAGGTGTTCTGCATTTCACGCTCACTGCCTTGCGTCTCACTTGAGGGTTCAACAGCTAACCTCACGCACACGTCACACATACAAAAACCCAGTGCAAGCCCTCCTCCAAATTGCCTTCCTTTGTGCTCATTGTCTCTTTTTCTCACCTATCATCTTGAGTAGTTTTTTTTTTTTTCAAACAGCATCTGCTGTCTGCCATTATCGCTTTGCCTCGACTCCAACTTTTGCGCCATTTCTTTTCTGCTGCTTTCTCTTTTGTTTGTCTCCATGACTCTTCTTCTGCCTCTTTCTTTCTCTCTCTAATGACCTGCCTGCCTGTTCACATTACATCTCTGTGTGGTCTTGATTCTGTGTTTTCTCTCCAAACACACACACACACATACACATACACACACCTGCCTGTCATGGCTGGAGGGGGTTACCTCCATGCCGCTTGCCAATCTGCTCACTATATCAGTGGTGCAGCACACACACACCAGAGATGATTCATCATCACAAAGCTCACAAATCATACGAAGTAGGAAGCGAACAACACTCTCTCGTATACTTTCACAGCATGCAAAAGCAAAAAAAACAACTCAAACGCACCACCTCAACTTTGACAACTTCTTACTTTCTATTAAAGCTTCTTTTTCCCCACTCTCCTTTTTCAACATAGCAGTAGACGCACACCCACTTCCGCCTCTTTTCTCATGCACCTCATACTTCCACACTTAAAAATACACCTTACCGTGAGGGTGGGGATGGCTGTGACCAGCGAGTAGATGAGCACGGGGGGGATCTTGCTGGTGTCGTCCGGACCCGGGTAGGGCTTAGAGAAGGTCTTGTCGTAGCAGAAGAAGCCCTGGATGTGCACGGGGAAGGTGTCCGTGTACTCGAAGTAGTAAGCCAGCAGCACCGTCCCAGCCATGATCACCAGCTGGAAATAGAACATTATCCCTCTGTTAGGAAGTGAGAGGACGAGAGGCGAAGAAGAAGAAGAAGAGGAGGGAGAGGCGGAGGAGGCGGTGGTGGAAGAGGGTGAGGAGGAGGATGAGGAGGATGAGAGGAAGAGGGGAGAGTCAAGTCCCTGTTCCCCTCAGCCACAGGGAGATGCATAGGAACACACGGACCGAGAGTGAGAGAGGTCTCAGTGTTTGGATCCAAGAGAGAGGAAGAGATAACAAGATAGCAAGACAAGAGAGAGACAAGAAAATCTGCAGAAGGAGGCTTCTGTCTTCAAGAGATGAACAAAAAACAGAATAAAAGAGGGTTCCGCGGCAGCACGAGAGGCAAAAACAAAGAATAGCATGGGAAGCGAGAGAGCAATAGAGTGAGAGAGAGAGAAAGAGAGGAAGGGAGGTGGGAGGGAAAGAAAGGGGGAGCAGCCTTTATGCTGCCAGCACTCATGAAATCTACTACAGTTGAGCTGTGGGTGTATTTGTAGATACCGTGTGCGTGTGTGTAAAATACATGAATGTGTGTGGTAAGAACACGTGCACAGGAGAGTGTTTTTGTGGTTCTAACCATCAGCTGACATCTCTAAAAAAAAAAAAGTTTAATACCTGAAATACCCTTCTACTAACTTCTTGTGTCTTTGTGATAAGTGCATGTAAGTGGGAAGATAACACTTAAGAAGGTGGTGTTAAATATAGATCCCAGAGTGTAGTCCACTGTCACCTAACCTGCTCAGCACCAAATGTTAGCTGGCGAACATAGTGGAGCATTCAACAGCTAAAGAGACAGATATTTCCCTCATGGCCTGATGGAGACTCATTAACGTTGGGCTTTTAAATCACCACATGGACAGACGCACGACTCCAAACCAATGCTGCTCTGTATCTGTTGGGATGTGTAAGTAGGCACTTGCTTGCTAACAAGTTTGCCATATAAACTTTAAAGGAGCAATATGTAGCACTGACAGGTAGCGTTCAAAATAGGTACTGCAGCCCAAATTCAAAACATTGGAGCCGCGGCCCGCCAGCTCCTCTGGTGTGACTGATAGCAATTAGCGTGTGTTAGCATCACGACATTAAGCTGCAGTAGTCAGAATCACTTCAACGGCTGTGTCTCAAATATTCGCTGACTTGATAACTAGCTACACACGGACGACAGAGAGATGTGCCGAGGCTTCTCAAGTCGGGTAGAATCGAATGTCAACGTTATCTCCATTGATGTAGTTCATTAGCTTGCTTCCATGGCTGCAGAAGGCTGTGTTTGTGTACCAATTTGTTCCATATGTGGCAACGAGGTGTTGAAATGGGCAGTAGACGAGATCACACTGGCCAAAACAAAACACACACGTTCCGGACTGTAATAGAAATAAAATCTAAGGAGAACATACTGGCTGTAGCATTGTCGTCGGAGAAGCTAGTATTTAAATTCAGCATGTTTCCTTTATCTATCATGGCATATCATGATAATTTTATGATTTGTCATAGTTAATATTTACATATTGGTCCTTTAAAGTTGAAACTATGTCAGTGTTGTGTTTACAGCTCTGGTTTGGTCTCCACCTTACCTTGCACGGCAGCTGGAATCTCGCGATGTCATGGGATCGCATATAGCATGAAAATCTTGTCAGGCTTCAAGAAACGTGTTTATGTCTGGCAAGCTAGGGCACGGACCAATCGGCATCCCGTGAGGAGCTACTGGCAGCTACGGGCGTGGCTTAGGTGTGTGTGAAGCGACGACATGGAGAGGCGACTTTTGGTTCAAAACAACAATGGTGGCTCCCAAAGAGGTTAGCGTGGATGCTGAAAATAGCATCAGTTATATCAGAACTGGGGAGTATTTCTTCTCTGAAAGAAGAGCAAAGAATGGCACTGAAGGCTTTTCTCGATGGAGAAGATGCTTTTGCTCTTCTCCCGACTGGCTTTGGCAAGAGTTTGATTGACAGGTGATTCATCCAATCACCTGCTAGGTAGTTTTTAAAAGTGCCTGCCCTTTTCCAAACAGTTTCCCATGATGGCTTCTCAGATGGTTCGGTGAAACAAACCATCTGGCGGGGCAGGTTAGTCTCCACTGACTCCTGAATATCTGGATCTTTAGCTGCTAAATGCTCCACTATGTTCACCAGCTAATCGTTAACTTTGTCTGTCTGCTGTTTACTGCCGAGCAGGTAATGTACCGTTGGATTATTAGGGCTTTTCATTGAATACTTGACATGAGGTGGATGAGAGCGCTAAGACGGAACCAAAACAGTATAGTTGTGGGAGGTAAAAATGAAAACAAGGAGCTGAAAGAGGCAAAAAATGCTGAGGGGAATTGATATAAAGTTCATCACTACACATAACACATCCATTGTTAATCTAAAACAGTTGGAATTCTGAGCTTTAAAAGTTGTTTCAAATAAAGAACTGGATTTGTCACCATCAGATTCTTTTGGATGAATGGATGAAATGGTGTTGCATTTGAGGACAGAGAGGAGAAGCTGAAGCCCTCAGGGATGTTCAAGTCACATCACTCTGACCAGAGACATGGCTCCACCCACTCCAGTGGCACAAACACTGGCACATGGCATGCACTAAAACATGCAGTACGCACTCTGTATATACTGTAATGTGCAAGAGTAACCAAACTCCCACCAACGCATACAGAAAGACACATGTATATCTATATCCATCACATGTGCACATGCAAATTTATTATTTATTTATAAACAATCGTGCTCTTTTTTTTTTTTTGTCGCTCTTTCTTTATTTGTATCAAACCAGCCTTCATCTGTGCCTCCCTTGAGGGAGAAGTGTTTTGCTATCTGCGGTTGTCATGGTGAAGAAATGACTGAGGAATTTATAATCTGTATTTTTAGCACTTCCGCATCAAAAATGTGTTCGTAAAGGCCAGTCCTCTTGTAAAGGCCGGTGTTATTATTACACTTTCTGACCAAATATTGAACAGAAATCATACCAATAATTATTGCCGATTTGTGTTTTTTGTGCATGTGCGTGTTGGAGGTGAGGGGCTGCATGCACACCTGACGGGAGCTCTTTGGTGGGTTTGCTTCGGGGCGAGAGGGGGGGTGTTTGATGTGTGTGACTCACGAAGCGTTCCCTTGTTTTCCTGTTAAATACCGGAGCGCTCCTCCCCTGCATTTACCCAGCATATTGTGACCGACTCTGACTCATGCTCGTGATTGCTACATTGAAGGAACGCCAGTAATTCAAAACGCCGCCTTAAAAATCAGCAGCATGCTTACAGTAGATTTCGGCTTGTTAACGTGCCTCTTTAATTTCCTGTGACAAACATGAAAAGGGCAGAAATTCAAGAATGGTGGAGATGAGATTTTGCCTCAAGCTCCTGCAAAATGCGCAGGTCAGAGTTCATGAACTTTAACCTGCAAATCCTCAAGTCCAGCTGATAGGTGCTTTTTTTGGTGATTCTGGCTTTTTCCTCATCGCCCCATTTTAGGTCACACTGACTACGTTAACAGGCACTCTCATATTCCATTATTATTCCAAATATGACAATACTCCGAATTTGATAAGGGTCATGCAAACAGCATATTCTGTTGGGATATTCTGAATTAGGCTTTATAGAGCGCTCCAGGTATGACGTCTTTTTGTAGGTCAACCAGGAAGTTAGCATCGCCCTGGTTCCCATGACAAAAAGCCAATGGAATTGTTCCATTGGGTTTTTGGTTATTGCAGAAAATAAGCTCTGTGGCAAACACGTTTATGATACTTACACGTTGTGTTCAGCAAGATAATCTCCACAAATGAACACCACTTTATGATTTCTGAAGCGTGAATGCAATCGCCGGAAGTAAAAAGCTAACGTTAGGCTATAACGAACTACACTACTGTCACACGAGGCTTTAAAAGAGGACGAGTCGGCGTGATGACGTTTAGTTGTCTCGGATCGGTGCATCCCTAGTGCATGTAAACGTAGTCACTGTGCTAGGAAACCCCAAAAAGCAGCATGAACTCAAACGTAATGTACCATAAGACTGTGTGCATTTATGCAGCTTTACATGTGCATATCTATATCTGTCTCTCAGTGAAACAGTGGTGGTTGTACAGATGTTGGCACACTGTTGGCTCGCGAACCTGTTATATGGGTGACAGCAGCTCTTTCACACCCTGACAACTTCCTTATATTCCCCTGCCCTCCCTTTAGCACTGCTTCACACTCTTCTACCCGCTCTCACCTGGAGACCTCACCGTCCTTTTTTCATCTCTTGACCTCTCATCACAAAAGAGCTGCCATTAAAAGCAAAGGGGACGGGCTTCAGAGTAAAGAACTCTGACCTATTTTAGCGTGGAGATGGAAAGGCAGATCAATAGCAAAAAAAAAAAGAAGAGCGGCGGCTCATCACGATGAAAGGTCACATTAAGACAGCTCAAGTTGGGAGCTGTCACGGGGAGACACGAGGCTCGTCCGTTACGAGCGTGAGGACTAAGGAGCGTCTTCTTCTATCCTCAACCTTCTGAAAGATGTCATCATCTCCCTCCGAGCCTGCCTTCATATCACCACTTTGAAAATATACTTAATACCTGTCAGATTATCAAGCCATTACCACGCCATGCCTCATTACGTACTGACATAAAACGGAATTAATTATTTCAGATATTGTGAACAAGTTTCAATTCCTTCCACATGCTGTGCATACGTGCAACAAGTCACAATGGCTTCATGACTGATCTATAAAAGACGACGGACAGTAATTAAGTGCACAAATTTAGAACTGAGGTATGTTACACTTTGTTCCACTACAGTAACACTTCTATGACAAGATACAATTACTTATTAAATAAGGTTCTACATATTATATGTGCAGAAATATAATGCTTTCCAAAGCCCCCACAAATTCCACTATGTTAACTGCACTCTGGCAAGATAACTATGCATTTACTTGGGCAGTGGGTGTTGGAAGTGGGTCTGAATCTGAATCAATGCAGACTAGGTTTTAATCAAAGCTAAAAAAAAAAAAAAAAAAAAAAAAGAGCTGACACCTGTAAGGTTGGAAATTCACAGTTTTCGTAACAAGAGAAGCGACTCTCCAAACAGAGCCTGTCAAGATTTCTCCACATATTGGAGCACAGTAAGAGCAATACTTAGCTTAATTAGCTATCTACATGTAGCTGCAGCTGATAAAATCCAAGGTTTCGACTTTAACCATGGTCTGTGGCCACCAAATATCCCCTGTAAATTTGATCAGGTCTCTCTTGAGAATGAGACTGAGATTACCTGTCTAAATAAAGGTTAAAGGAGCAGTGTGTAGGATTTGGTGGCATCTAGCAGTGAGGTTGCAGATTGCAACCAACAGAAACTTCTCCTTTGTGCCAAGCGTGTAGGAGAACTACGACGGCCGACACGAAAACGTGAAAACGCGGATGACTCTATCTAGAGCCAGTGTTTGATTTGTCTGGTCTGATCAATGATGTCATTGATCCAGGTCACATCATACCAACAACCAATTACCTCCCAAACAATTGGTGTATAATAATTACAGTATAATACATAATCGGAGTTAAACAACAGGAATTATGTAAGGATTTCTCCACCACTGATGACATTGGCAACTTGTTGAATATGATAGTTATTGAGTTCTATCACCACCGAGCCTCAACTGACTCCTTTAGTTCAGTATGATTATACAGAAGAATTCATAAAAACATGTGAGAGACAAAGCTTGTTTCATGTGACACAGCCAAGAAAGTGTTAAGACCTCACAACTGACAAGCCAAGTCAAAAAAATTACCTCAAATTGAATCATCGTTCTCTCAAAGGGCACAGTATTCAGCGGGGACTCAGCCTCGGTGCACCGTCACATTCCCAACGGCACTACAGGACGAGATTCTGCCCTTTTCTCAGATGACAATCCAGTTTTACCTGATATTTACTGTACATGTATGACAATAGAAATGTCACTGTGTGTTTCCCTTTTCAACTGCTCCAAAAACACACCACTCCCCCTTGGACTAGGACTGTCAATCGATTAAAATGTTTAATTGCGATCAATCACGATTGTCCATAGTTAAACGTGATTAATCACAAATTAAACGCACATTTTTTATCTGTTCAAAATGTACCTTAAAGGGAGATTTGTCAAGTATTTAACACTCTTATCAACATAAGAGTGGGCAAATATGCTGCTTTATGCAAATGTATGTATATATTTATTATTGGATATCAATTAACAACACAGAACAATGACAAATATTGTCCAGAAACCCTCACAGGTACTGCATTTAGCATACAAAATATGCTCAAATCATAACATGGCAAACTGCAGCCCAACAGGCAACAACAGCTGTCAGTGCGTCAGTGTGCTGACTTGACTATGACTTGCCTCAAACTGCATGTGATTATCATAAAGTGGGCATGTCTGTAAAGGGGAGACTCGTGAGTACCCATAGAACCCATTTTTATTCACATATCTTGAGGTCAGAGGTCAAGGGACCCCTTTGAAAACGGCCATGCCAGTTTTTCCTAGCCAAAATTTTGCACAAGTTTGGAGCGTTATTTAACCTCCTTTGCAACAAACTAGTATAACATGGTTGGTACCAATGGATTCCTGAGGTTTTCTAGTTTCATATGTACTCTATATGCCAGTATCTTCACTTTCACTTTAAAACTGAGCCCGCCATAACCTAAAAAAAGAAATTAGTGGCGTTAAAACAAGTTTGCATTAACGCGTTATTATCGTGTTAACTATGACAGCCTTAAATTTGACCTCCCAAAAATTCTGCCGATTTTGTCTTTCTTCATTTCTCACTCACCACTCTAACACTTCCTCCACTTCTCTCCCTGGCCTCCAACATGCAAAAAATGTTTTAACTTTTCTGAATATTTCATATCTGTACTGTACCTCTAAATTTCAAAAACGCTGTGCCCAGCAGGAGTGACTGTGACGCCAAGAGGCAGCAAGAGTTTACAACAGGGGTGACATCAAGACGACTGAAAACACAGCACAGATATATTGGAGAGCATTTTGGGAGCGCTGTGGGAACGAGTCCAGGGAACAGCAACAGCCGACGGCGTGTGAAGGACCTACCACAGTGAGCTTAAAATATAACCACTCTCTCTGCCTCCCTGAACCTGGATTGAAAAACATGCCATCCTTGCACAAATCCAAAATCATAAATTTTTTTCTTCACAAACAGGGATGGACAGCTTTCCAGGGTTAGCCATACTTGATGAATGTATTAATACTTTATATGAAGGAAAGTGTCTGCGATGATGACGTGGATCTAAATATAGCGCTGTGTCTATTACCTGGGTGAGTGTTATATATACTACATATACAGAAAATGTCTATTGTCTATGTCTAATTAGAAACAAACGGACATGCTCAGTGGTTGAGAGGTTTTGGTGAGATGACTACTGTATTTTTTTCGGTTTGTCTGAAGCCCAAATTATACTCTCTGTTGTGAGGGTCGGCAAGGATTCAATCGCCAGTAATTTCTTTTATTGTCACTATAATACAACTATCATTGCTTTTACAGGGCACCATTAACACAGCACACAATCCTGTCTTTATCATTCCTGTCATTAGCAGTTTCATTAGCCACAAATTTGTGCCTTTATACTGGTTAACCCCCTGAGACCCAACTTTACTGTCTTGCAGAGGCTGTAGCAGGTTCAGTTTTAGAGCTAGAGTGAAGATAATGGCATCATATGAAACTAGAAACCTGAGGAATCCATTGGTACCAACCATGTCATACTAACTTGTCGGTAAGGAGGCTAAATAAATAAATACATTTTGCAGACGATAAACTGGCATGGCCATTTTCAAAGGGGTCTTTTGACCTCTGACCTCAAGATATCTGAATGACAATGAGTTCTATGGGTACCCACGAGTCTCCCCTTTACAGACACTTTATGGTAATCCCATGCAGTTTTTTGAATGCAGTATAATTGTGTTATTTTCGCCTATTCTAAAAATGGTGTGTTTGAATATTCATGCATACTGGGGTCCCTAAATAGTCTTGGAATTGCATAAATTGGGTATGACTGGAAAACTGAGACTTTATTCATGTGTGATGATTTTGTAGTAGCCATTTCATTGTAGTGAGACTATTTTATACTCACTGTATAAAATGACCTGTGGTGACCTCTAGGATAATCACAGCCTCATGAAACTTTACAGCCACAAACTAGAGACCTAGAGCATTCAGAGGATGGATGGCTTTCCTAGGGACATTGACGATAAGGGGGTTTCTGAGCAGTTTCCAGAACAGAAATGCTCGCCATCCAATCGCCGAAAAATGCAATTCTTGCAGAAATCTCCAAATGTCAAAAGTTTTGAAACCAAATCCCAGCATGGCTTTTTCTATGGTGTTCCTCAAGAAGGTTTTTATTAGGCTCTCTGGGCCCATAGAGCATGCTCACTAGAGTCTTTTTCCAGCCAAGCCAAGAAGGGTCTCGATGCAGTCTACCCACTTCACTACACAACAAGCTGATGAAGAAATGTGTTGATTAGCTCAGTCTCACCCCAGTGTTGTTGTTAAAGTTGGTGAACCTCAATACCCAGAGATCAATCTGCTTCTTCTTGCAAATATTCTACTCCTCATCTTGGCATCGATCAGTGCTTTCTGTTTTGCTTTACTGAGGACGATAAACATTTTGGAAGTGGATTTTTTTTTTTCCATCAGCCTTTCAATAACTCCACTTTTGACCATTGCCACAACTTTAGCTCAGTTTGTGCTGGAGGCACTCTGCCCACTTCCTGTTTGATGCTCTAAATCAATCACACTATCACAAAGTTTAAACCAGTGGCACAAAATGCAGCCCTGTAGCTGCCAGCTTTCTCAACCATAACCTTATTTGATCCCACTTCTTTAAAAAGCACATTAAAGATTAAATAGTTAAGATAGGAAATATGATGCTATTCATGATAAAATGTTACATTTTGCACCTTTCGAAGATAGATCTCCACAGCATTTGTTAGAAAGCTCTAAAAGGCGTCATTATGCCTGCCTCTCTCTCGCTTTCTCTCTCTCTCTCTCTCTCTCTCTCTCTGGAGGTCCAGTCGTGTCCCTGGACGCTGTTAAAGCCATGTTGCCTGAAAGAGCAGTTTTGTGTTTTACGGACAGAGGATTTAGAGCAGAAGACGGACGGCGAGGCACAGGGGTCCACCGTGAGACACATGCTGTCCATTAAGAGGCCCGACATCAACACACGCTACACTGCACCTGGCCAGCATGACAGGAGTCCTGGAGGAGGAGAGGGAAGCCCGGAGGAGGGTAGAAGGAAGGAGGGGATTGGAAAAGAATGAAAGACGAAGAGGGTTCAAAAGTGGAGAAGGAAGGAGGGTAGGGGGAGGAAAGATGAGATGAGAAGGACAAAAAAAAGTGACAGCATCAGAGACAGAGGAAGGACGGAAAGAGGCGAGAGTGACGAGGCAATACAAAGAGAGAGGAGGGGAAAAAAGACAGAGTGTGGAGTGTAATTGTGTGGTACAGGTAAAAGAAGAGAGAGGAAGGGGGCTAGGGAACAGGTGCAAAGCTCGGGGTGGTGGCCCAAAAACTTTACCACCTCCTCCTCTGCTCCATTTTTGTCTCCCTCATGTCCTCTCTTCTTGACTTATTTCTACTCAGGCTGCTACTTCTCTCCATCTCACAGCTCCAGATGACCGCGATTCACCTTGTAGGAATACAGTAATACACCTTCCATGCTCGGTTAGCGTAGGTGGCTCGTACTCTACCACAACTAGCTTGGTGATGTTTGTGTCTGCGTGGGCTTAACTCCTTAACTGTCTGGCAACGGGAAAACGTGTTTGTGTGTATGTGTGTGATGGCCAGGTGTCTTTGACTGACTGTAGAGTGGTTATGGAAAGTTGTATTAATGTTGACCCACCTTGATCTCTGGTGGTAGAGCTGTGTGTAAGTGCACTAGCATTTCCTCTATTTTTGGAGCAGCTTTGACATGACTTGATTTGATTCCACACTTTTTGCTGATTTCTACCAGTTCCTCAACTGAACTGAAAACTAGAGATGTCACGATACCAGAAATTTAGTAGTCGATACTAATACCAGTGAAATTCCACGATTCTCGATACCAATTCGATACCACGGTAAAAAAAAAAAAAAAAACATGTATTTCAACATCCACTCCTTTATCACCGTTTTCATACTGGTTTTTGTTAGGAAGTTAAACAGGTCATAATTCCCTCTGTGAAAACATCTCCTTCAAACAACTGGATTTATTCCAGTCTCTCGCCAAAAACTACATTTTACAAGATTACATTTGAACACATCATGATAACATTAGAATTTACCTTCACCCAATATTCATTTTACTGAATACAGCCTGCATGCATCATAATGTAACAATCAATCAATCAATGATGCCAATGGTACCTCCCGTGTTGAAGTCACTGAAATTGTCTGGAACATAACACCCTCCCCATAACCCCTAACATAACCTTAACCCCCAAAAAAGTCTAACTAGTCCTTTAAACATATGTGATCAGATCAAAAAACAGCCAAATTAATCATTTTTGTAATGCACATATGGGTGCTTTTAGATAGCAATGATGAACAACCCATTTTGTTGATTAGTTTGGAGGACTTGTTAGTATGCATATGTACATATACAGTATATGCTTTATGTGTTTATCTGTGTTTGTGGGAGATCCACTGCAGCTCTTCTGCTTTGCAGTGAACACTACTAAACATGACAATGCTCCTTCAGTGATAAAGCAGAAAGACACTCCATGCTCTGACAAACTGCACAGTACAAGAACATGATATATTACCGAAAGAACTGTTTTTCTCAGCTACATATTCCTGAAAAACATGTTTGATCCAGGAAGACTGTGACCTTGTATTGTTGTATAGTGAGTTGGAGTCTGTTTCCTCAACCAGGTATAAAGCCAAAAACCTCCTACCAACCAATACTGCGCCAGCACAACCACCATCCCTGCCCACACACAGTACTCCCACTCCTAGTTCCTTTCTATCTCTACTCTACCTTTCTACAAACATGACTTCCATCATCCTAATGTGGGTTATTTTGTGTGAACTGGAAACTGACAGGCGGTCAGTGCTAATTACAGCTTCGCAGCAGGAGTTGGACGAGCTCAGTGGTCTGTACTGATCTCTAATCAGTCATTCTAAATACAAGAGAGGCTCCCTGCTGAGACTGAAGGGACTGGGAGACAGAAACAAAAAAATAAACCTTCAAAAACCCAACTGTTGCATGCATGGCTGTAGCGACCCATCTCTGTGTGAATTACCCCCAAAATTTGTCAGAAATGTGATACTCAAATCACATTCAGCCAAATAGTGCTCCCATTTCATTTTCAAGGGAACAGGAATATCCCTTCTCTCTCTTTCAGTTGGCAAACAATATAGTGCATTATAGCTATCAGCCAATGAGGGGTGGCATCACACAGAGTAGACAGACTGACAGAACAAACCTGGCTGGAAGCTACACTTGTTTTGTCAGGGTTAAAGCCATGTCCGGTGGCCACCAAGTTTCAGCTTGCTTTGTAGCCGTGTTTGTTTTAATTGCTAGCTAGCAGGATACCTCATATGTTCCTTAAAGCTGCTCTAATTAATATTTTCTGTTATCACTGAATGAAATTACTCCATATAATGTGAAAAGGATCGCTTGAAACGACAAACCCACAAAGGACTCACCTGAATCTGCAGTTCCCCTCAGCTCTATGCAGCGTTTTAGCATCTTTCAGCTCATTGTTTTGCTTTTACGGCCCACGACTTTACTGTTTTGGTTCACCGCTTTCACTAGTTTCCAGGCAGCTGTTGTTTCAGTTCTGAATAAACTCACTATACTCTACCTGCTTAACACCAACAACGTCTCCTCACACAACGATTCTTATGATATCTTACGAAAAGTTATTCCTCATTTTTCGTGTGGTTTCCTACGAATGTCCAGCAACGCATGCCAAATGTCAATTTCCACTCGTTACATGCATACAGTCTTTTCAAAAATAAACTTCCGTCTTCACCAGAAACAACCTGGTTAGGTTTAGGCAACAAAACTACTTAGGTTTAGGAAAAGATCGTGTTTTGGGTTAAAATAACTATGTTTGAAATGGTTAGGTTGAGGCACATGGGATTTATTGTTTTGTTTTTTAACCGTGGTATCGAATTGGGTATTGAGAATCATGGAATTTCACTGGTATTTGTATCAACTACAGTTTTCAATTTCTGCTGTTATGACATCCGTACTGTTAGATACTTGTTAATAGAGATTATTTTTATTGTTGCTAGAACTATATTCTATATTCTGTTCTGTTATGGTTTTTGAGTCCATATGAATCTGTAATGGGATCTTTGATTATGTTTATACAGTCATGTATAAGATCTGGGAAACTCACATACTGCATTTGCTGTCTGCCTCTCTACACATTCCCTCTCCACAACTCTTTTCAACATGCAGCATCTCTCTCCATTGATATCTCGCTCAAATGATGACAAACAGCTACATTAAAACAATAATGTTTGGCGCTGGCTTGTGCACTCAATCTATACTCGTATTTTGACGGAGGAGAACATGATAAATAGGCTTTGTGGGCTGAATAAATGACTTCCGCATGAAAATGACCCTGAGAGGTTTGTCGGTTGTTTGCAAATGAATGAGAATGCTAGAGAGAGAGAGAGAGAGAGTGAGAGGAGTATTTTATAGTCTATACAAGTTTAGAGGAAGTACTTGAGGGTGAAAAAATGCAGAGGAAATGGAGTCGGAGTAAGAAAGCGGCAGAACCAATGGTGCATTCAGAGGGCTGTTGTAGTCCCAGAAAGAAGAGGCAGAAGAAGAGGTGTTCAGGGTGGGAGGATGATGGGAGCGGGGTGAGATAGGGGTGAGTGAATGAAGAAGAAGGGAGAAGAGGAGAGCTGGCAGTGGAGAGTTTTGGCCTACATGTTTTCAGCAGCGTCTCTCTCCACTGACTGTGTGTGTGTGTGTTTCTGGGCAGGTGAGGTGAGAACAGACAGAGAGAAAGAGAGAGCTTTTGTTCTGTGCTTGTGTGGAAAAAAGGGCTGAAGGGAAAGGAGAGTCCAATGGGGAACAAGAGAAAAGATGCCTTAATCATCCTCCAGTCCAGCTCTCTTTCCCCCCCTTTTAAAAACACCTCTCCTGTTGCTCTCGTTTCATTCCCTGCCAGCCGTTATGTACATCGCCTAGCAATGGCCTTTTAATGGATAATACAGGACAATAATACACACTGTTAGGGATGCACCTCTCTGCGTGTCCTCAGTGCGGTCACAGACACCCCTGCAGTGCACACAGCGCCACGGGGAAACCCTGTGCATGCACATTACAGAGATTACACTGCAGCAAAACAGCTATTACTGGCCCACTACCTGCTCCGAGCACCAAACTCCTTTGTCTGCCGAGTCATATCTGTGTATTACTCACTCCTCACTAATGAGTAATGTCGGAGAAGTAGCCAGAGCACAGAACAGTAGGCAAAAAAGCAGGGGCTGGTTTTGTTGATGACTGAAAACCACCATGGATGAGTGCAGCCAACGCAGACGCCTGCAGCGCCTTAAAGTGGCAGTAGGTAGAATGTTTTTGCCATCATTGGGCAAAAATTCCATAATAACCTTTCAGCATTTTGTAATTCAAGTGTACTGAGAGAAAACTAGACTTATGGGTTCAGGCTTTAAAAAATCTAGCAAGTGACGGGAGACTTTGGCCAATCACAGGTCATTTCAGAGGGAGAGCGTTCCTATTGGCTGTTTTATTCAACGGAGGCAGCTGTCAATCACTCGCGAACTCCGATCAAACTGTCAAACTAGGCAGCGCTGATCAAATATTAATTAAAGTTTGCTCCAGCTGGTGGGCGGTGCTTGCTATTTCCACAACTTCTCAACATAGCACACAACGGGACACACACTTTCTCATTTTACAGCTAAACAGTACATGTACATGATATTTCCGAAAACATTTTACGCGAGAAATAGGCATTAGAGTAACAGAATATTGATTCATATTTGATCAGCACTGCCTAATTTGACCGTTTGATCGGAGTTTGCGAGTGATTGACAGCTGCTCAGAGATGGCAGACTTCAGCTCGGCTCTGATTGGTTGTTTTCTTCCAGTCTGTGAAATCTTGCAGAAGCACTGAGCACTGGAGGACACGGAGGCACATGATTTTTTTTCCAGAGTACAAGTTTCATGCACTACTGTCAGGATATAGTGACCGTTTTATAAAAAATAACTTTTTTTAATCATGTTTGCTCTAATTCTACCCACTGCAGCTTTAATGGATACATTTGTTGATATTCAATTTTTTTTTGTCAACAAAACCCATGAAAAGACCAAAACTAACAATGATTGATCCTACTAACAAGTATTTCCTATAGCCAAAGCCTGACATATCTTCTTCCTCTTCCTTCTCCCTACTTGTATCTGTTTTTGCAATAAACCACCAAACTCGCAAAATTAAGTTGTGAGATTATGAGCCGACAGCATTACGATGTAAAAGCTAAGTTAAGATGGGAAGAAAACATTTGCAAGGTGACGAGACAGGGTGAGTTGAAAGACAAAAAGCTTTGGTTGATATGGGGGAGATTAAATTCAGTAAAGATAAGGACACTCTGCTTATTATTCATCAGTGTGCAGGTTTTGAAAGTCTCTTAGGCTTGTTATGCATCACAGAGTCAATTTAAAGCTGCCACGCGGCATCATACAGTCGGTCCTGCTTATGAAGTTCACCAGCTGGAAACCAAAGAAAAATCTGCTCTTGTTACATCTAATTTAATTTGCTTGATCACACCTCAGAGACGCTGTATATGCGTGTGTTTTAGGCCGCGTGTTTGTCTTTATTTGAGTGTGTGTGCATTTACCGATATCCTTTTAAAGAATGTTTGTGTTTCTATATTAATGTCTGTGTGTGTATTAATGTCTGTGTGCGTCGGGAGGGGTCTTTGTTGGCAAGACTGGGGAGACTTCCTGTGAGGTGTGAAGCTACCAGAGTGTTACCCACCATTAAACATACCGGCCTATTTATAAAGACGGGGGAGGCAGCCGCAGACACGCTGATGTGTTCTGTCTAATCTCTGCATGTCGCTCAGGTGTTAATGAGGCTTGTGAGACTGTGTGTGTGTGTTTGTGTGCATAACACAGACACTTGTGAGAGAAAGTATTTTCTTACCCAAGTGTCAAAGTGAATTAAGTGAGAAAAATAAGGATGGAAAAAAATAATATTGATGGTTATGTCAAAACACCTGTTGATAGATCAGGTTCAAAGCTATGTGAAAAACATTGAAAAGCTCAAAACAAGTTGGAAACAGTTGAACTGTCTCTTGTGAGGGAGTTCAGCTGTGTTACAGCAGTGCCCTCTGGTGGAGGCTCTCCTGCCTAAATGATATCAGAGTGATGGGAACACAAATGTTGTACAATCCATGATAGATTCGACAAAAATAGTACTGGAGCACATTGGAAAAGAAAGGAAAAGCAACACCAGAGCACATGTTTCACCATATGCCCACAGTTTAGCTTTAAAGAGTTTAGCTTTGTTCCTGCATGTCCATAAGATTAAAGCTAGGGTAGGCAATTTATTTTAGAAGCATTTTTTTGTTTTATTTGTTGAAATTTCATTAGATCCCGACAGCAATCAATAAATCAAATGCTCTGACAAAAAAACAAAACAAATAGACTCAACCTCCAGCCGTAGTTAGGCAAGGCGTGTTCATGTGTTTTGGGGGAGTAGCTCTTGAGGGAGGCCTGAAGGGAGGGGCTGGGATTTTTTTCGGTTGGATACACACTGTATATAAGAAATGGATGTAGTCACCGCGACGTTGCACATTTTTTTTTACGATTTTGAAGCCTCGTGTTTGGCAATCTCTGTCACCATCTTGGTTTTGGCCATCGCCCTCTTGTTTTTTTGCAACCACTTTGACACCAAATCCTGTTCACAACTATAGTTGCACATCCATTATATAGTATTTCCATAGGCTGTATATAAGAAGTGGACGTAGTCACCGTGACGTCACCCATTGGTTTGTGGACTGCGGTTTTGAAGCCTTAAGTTCTGTTTTAGTTTTTTGCAACCATAAATGACACAAGAGGGTGGAGCTAAGTACAACCGAATGCTGGATAAGACATTTTTAGGTCACCAAAATGTTGTAATCAACTTTCATGAACTGAAAACATACTGACAACACCCAGAACGGACAACGCCATGGTAGCAACCTGTCAATCACAAGGTAGCCACGCCCTACAGCATACCCTGCTTTATGGTCTATTTGACTCTAAATGGGACCATAGTTTACTAAATGAACATCATGCTGTATTGAAGAAGACTTGAAACTAGCGATTGAGACCATAAACTCATGTTTACAATGTTTACTGAGGTAACAAATCAAGTGAGAAGTAGGCTCATTTTCTCATAGACTTCTATACAATCAGACTTCTTTTTGCATCCAGAGGAGTCGCCTTCTCCAGCTTTATAGTAAGACATCAATCCACACATTTAATGTTTTCAAGATAGGGACCTCAGGGAAAATAGTAGTGGATTAAGACATTGGCAGCTAAAATGTGGTTTAATTTAGATGATGGCAAAGGAAATGATCATACCCACATATAGCCCAATGGAGAATACATGATAGTGGATGTGTAACATTCAGTGTTTGAGACAGAAGGTAATTTAATCTGATCAGCCATCCCACCTCATAGTAAAGCTTTCACATCCTAAACTGCATTTAAGGGACTGTATGAAAATTATTGGAGAGGGGTTGAATCTAAAAAATAAAAAAAAGCAAGGCGTTCTTGAGCATTATTAATATTTTATTTGGACCCTCCCCTTCTCTTTGAAAAACACTGCAATACATTAAACCTCCATTATTAATCTAATTTATTCCAAAAGAACTGACCTTGTGTTTCTCCCCAAACTCCATTTTGCAATTGTTTGTTTAAAGATGTATTCACTGTTTAAGGACTGTTCATGTGTTTCTGTTGGATAAATTAAGCATTTGGACTTGGTTATGTTGTATTTATATGTATTGATCTTTAATGATACACAGTACATGAGGCTTTTCAAATATGCAGAGAAGAATTGGAGAGTGTAAATGTATTGTGTTTTTAACAATAAATCTCACAAGGGAAAGTTGAAATAAAATCCTCAACCAGGATAAGAAAAAGTACAAGAACCTCCCGTGCTCTTCCAAGAAAAGTCACACTACCCTCTCTTCAGCACTTAACCATAGCCCTCCCCCTTTTTTGATAACACCCCCACCCCCCTATAATTTTTGCACACTCCCTAATATGATGATATCGTAAAGGCCCAAATTGCAAATCTATACTGATGAAAAAAACCAATTGTCCTAAATCACAACTGGTATGAAAAGGCCATGGGCTAAAGCTGCAGCGTAAATGGTGCAACTAAACTTGAACATGGGTCAAAAGGTGAGAGGAAGTAGCTCACAGTCAGTCACGTAACAGTGGCAGAAGCCTATACATACAGAGCTGAGAGAAGAGGAGCTATGGAAAGTATTTACAGTGGTGGAATGGGGCTTTATGTTCGCCCCTCCACTGGTCTGGATAAGTGCCTATAATCAGAGGCTCTTTGCAATAGAAAGCTGCATTCTCCATTACACCTCTTCACTGAAGCACACAGTAGATTAGCCTTAAACAGAAATTACTTTTTAACTGCAAATTTGCTTGCGTGTCCCCAGATGGCAGAGGATAATTATCTTTTTTTTAAAGAGGGTGAAGGTAGAGAGAGTTTGATCCATCCACACAGCGAAAAACATCTACAATTTGTAAATAAAAATGTGCTAGACGGATTTATTTTTGCTCCCTAGGTGAAAAGGTTAAAGGATTGTATCATCAGCCTTCGCAGAATTGGATTAGACGAGGAGTGGAGATGATAACACCGATTTGTGCACATTAAAACAGGATTAATCAGAGATTAATGGAAGGTGATGTCGATATCTGTGCCGCTGCTGTGAATGGCCGGGAGAAATCGGAGACAAAAGATGAACACTGGCAGGGAATCCCACTGAAAAATGGGAAATGATGGGGCAAAATGGAGGGGATAGAGGAGACACGCAGAACAAGATGGCTGAGTGGGTAGCACTGATAGAAGAGGTTGTGACTTGTGATTAGGGCAGGCAGGATGAAAGGAGTCAGAAGAAAGAGAGCAGAGATGGAGAATGAGTCTGGCTGATTGGTTTCCATGGTAACTGCTGATGAGGTGTGGGGCTAAATAAAAGAGCAGGTCCTTCTGGCTTGGTATGGATCACTGTCACATATCACACACACACACACACACTAAATGAAGAGGGTGTGGAGGGACATGGTTGATAGGCAGTCTCACACCTTTCCCTCATTATAGGCAGAGCTCCACTCTTCATTTACCATTATTTAAAGGAATAGTTCAAGGCCTTTACACATTGGGCGTTTGCCGAATAAACGACACGAAAATGTGCAAATATTATATGTCTAGGCTTTTATTGTGAAAGGTAAGAATGGAAGGCGTTAATCTGGTCTGCGCCACCTTTGTCAAGGTTGAATGAAGTAATAAAGTTTGCCGTCCTGGTTCAGATTACAGAGCCTCCGTGTTGTTGTTTCATAAATATAGCTGCAACTCAACCCATTCTGCCCAACGTCATTGGTTGATGCCTTTATTTGCAGTGCAAAAGCTCAGAAATATCGACCTTGTTCCAAAAAAATATATTATTTATATTATATTATTATTTATTAACAAAAATATTCCCGTTCCTATAAATTAATACTGTAAAAAAAAAAATAGATTTTCAGCAGGTATGTAGTTAAAGATGTCCTGAAGTCAAATACATCAGTCATTGTCAGGCATTATTTATTACATTTTTTCCAGCAACCCTAAAATCAAAGAAAAAAGACATTTCCCTCACAAATTAGTGGTATTTTCTTTTTAATTCATAAGGGACATGCAATGTTTCATACTTCTGGTAAATATAATCCAATAAATCTTATTTCTATATATGTATTTTGTATATACAGTTCCCTTTGTTAACACCTTATTTTGAAAACCGGACGTAGTCACACGTGTATACTTCTAACTTCGCCAAGTCCGTATATTTCTCTGGTTTCTTGCCGAGAGTTAAGGCATTTACACACCAGAGCATGACGAATAAACAACACAAAAATGTGAAATATTCACCTGCAAATAATATATGTCTAGGCTTTTATTGTGAAAGGTAAGAACGGAAAGAGTGGATCTGGTCTGCGCTGCCTTTGTCAAGGTTGAAAGGAGTAATACATTTTGCTTTCCTGGTTCAGACTACAGAGCCTATGTGTTGTTGTATCATAAATATAAGCGCAACTCAACCCATTCCACACAACGGAATTAATTGATGCCTCTATTCACGGTGCGAAAGCTAAAAAAAAAAAAAATCAACCTCGTTCTGAAAGAAAAAGTATGTTGCTTTTTTGCAACAACAGTTAAAAAAAAATATATTGATGTGCAAATGAATTGTACAAAAAAAGCATTGCCTGTTTGTAAAGGATTTTAGATGAAGAAGATCTATAACACTCTCATATCTGTCCGTTCAAAATGAAGTTGGTTCAGTTAGCTTCGCTTAGCATAAAGATCGGAAACAGGGGGAAGTCCTGTAAGTCACAGTGCCCGGCATGAACTAGTCTCACACAAAACCCCATGTTGAACCACAACTATATATTTATATACTGTATATGTAAGGGATACTGTACAGCGAGCGGGTCATTGATGTAAAATAAACCCCAACAGGTTGATGCAGGACCCCGACGTCAAATTGAGATGGTCTTGACCCGCTAGCTGTATATTATCCCGCTTATTACATGGATATTTACTTAAGAAATCAATCATTTGACAAAGAAAATGATCCTCCAGAGTCTGATATAAGAACTGCGTCCATAGCAACGGTCTGTTATACATAGCAGCGGTCTGCTACAAAGAAATAACAGACTGCAGAAGCCGTAATTGACCAATCACAATCGAGTATCCAACAAAGCCGTGTAATAAAACATATTATCAGTGAGCTTTAGAGCTGCTGGTAGGCAACTGTTACCTTGATACAGAGCCAGGCTAGCTGTTTCCAGTCTTTGTACTAAGCTAAGCAAACCGACTGCTGGCTGGAACTAGAAACACACATGAGAGTGGTAACAATGTTCTCATATATCTCTCTGCAAGAACACAAAGATTATTCCCCAAAAACATCAAACCATTCCTTTTATTTATCTTGTGTGTATCCCTGTGTTTTTATAATTATATATTTTTTTTCTGCATCACTTTTCCTTCTATTGTTGGTCATTGAACAGCCACTCACTTACTTCCTCCCTCACACAGATTAATCGGTCCACTCCAGAGTGCCTTCTGGCCAAAAGCCCATTTCTCTACTATGAAGTTATTAATAGTTCGCTGACATTGCTCTGTACATTTCACAAAGTAGATCAGACGCTGCAGCGAGAGCCGTGGTTACTCAGCATGTAACAGGCTGTCAATCATCCTCATTCATTATTTTTGTGAATAATTCATTGTTTTTTTATTTAGCTTTCCCGTTTTCTGAGTCACATGGAACCGAACGTGACCCAGCATACACAAGGGTAAAGGGTTTGTGTAACCTCAACCCGTTATCACTTCCAACTCGTCAATCACCCCCGTTTGGTAAGTGCCACTCGGGATCAGAAACCGACGTACAGAGGCACACTTTAACAACAGTTTGTGACGAACCGGGCTTTCAACTAACTCCAATGTAAACCCACCCGCGGCGTTGATCGATGGTCGGAGCAAGTGACGCAGTATTAATAGCACGAGAGTCCGTTCAGGGCGGGTGGGAGGTGTGGTGTATGGGTCAAACAAACAAGACTTTCAACCAGGAGACCGTTGTTGGTGTCCTTTGTGAAACTAAAAGTAATGTTGACTTATTTTGTCATGTCAGTCTTTAGTCACGTGACTCGTCAGTATCGTCAGTCCTGTGAGTCCCGTGAGTCGGTAGTCACGTGAATCGCTAGTATCGACAACCCTGTGAGTCGCTAATCAGTGAAGTTAACGTCAACCACAACCGTTTCCTAACCCTAACTAAGTGGCTGTGTTGCTTAAACCTACTTCCTGTGAAAAGGGAAGTTTATTTTGACAGGACACTATGCATGTAACAAGCATATATTGACATGCTGTCCCTGGTCTGTCCAAAAGTAATGCAGGAGGGGTACCCCGTGCATCGGTCTTTTGATGGGTTGGGAGTGAGAATGTCTTGGTACCCTGTACCCTGCTATATGCAGCTTGCAATGTCTAGAAACTCCTGGCAATCACAGAATATGCAGAGGCCCAGGAATCAAACCTGTATCCTTCTCACTATAGTGTCGACAGCACTAACCACTAAAGCAGTCAATAATCAATGTAATCTTGTTTTAAGGCAGCAGAGAGGCTCAGCGAGTCACAGACAGAAGCTCCAGGGTTTGAATCTTGGATGCATGTGATTTGGATTCAGTGACACTGGGGGTGTGATTGTGGACGTGTTTCTGGGCGACAGACCACAAACCTATCCGAGGTGTTTCCTCGTGGATGACTGCCGATGTGTGTGTGTGAAACAGCGTGTTGGTGTGAAATAGTATGGATGCTCAGTAACACTTTTATTTCTGGATGGCAGCAGCAGAACCAGAGTATTCAAAGGAACCACAAAAATAATGAGAAGGAGCTTAATGGAGAGTAACTGCTGTACAGTTGCCTGTCTGTACTTCACACTGTCTTCTCAGCCCCGATGACAAAATCTGCCAATTTCACCTCCTTCAGTTTGCGATGACTTTCTCTCCCAGTTACATCACTGCTTCAGAAAACCCCACTTTCTCATTTGTCCGCTAATGAGAAGCCATATTCTGCCATCCTCATCGTGGTACTGAACGTAAGGTAACTTCAAAGAAGGTAACTTCAGGCAAGATAATTAATGGAAATAATACTGTGTAATAGAGGGTCCGTATCTTTCTAATATGAAGGCATCTTCTAATATCATAGTTTAGAAAACCATTGTTCTGCAAAAAACCTTGATGCCTGAATGGAAATTAGACTAAAGGAGCAAGAAAGATAGGAAACTCTGTGATGTTGCAGTCTGCTTAGCAACAGCATCAGTAATGAGATCAACTCCTCCAAACCCAGTTGATATTGTGACTCAGTGGCCTGGTTTCTAACTTGCATCAACATCTAGCTGCCAGATTATATCTAAATGCAGAATATTTCAGGACTGATGACACCTTTGCCCGTCCACAGTAAATTAGATTGCCCTCCCTGCAGAGTGCAAATTGCAGCACATTGCACAAGCCCCGCTTTTAATATTTTAAAAGAAGAGTTAGTAGCTGACATGAAAGCAGTTTTATGCTGTGGCATGATAAGCCGTCTTAGTTCCTCATTTCTACATGTAGCCTGACTATTTTATCCACGATGGATCCATCCATCCATCCTTGTTTTTAGCTCTATTTCTATTTCTGTGAATGAACAAAGAGAACAAAAAGAAGTCAAATTCCTGGTATGTGTACTCATACAGTACCTGGCAAATGAACTTGATTCTGATCCATTATCTGTGACCGCTTTTCTTTTACAGGGTGATCCCAGCTGAAATTGGGCAAAGGCAGGGTACACCCTGGACAGGTCGCCAGACTACAACAGGGCTGACACATAGAGACAGACAACCATTTACGCTCACATTCACACATACGGGCAATTTAGAGTCAACAATGAACCTAACATGCATGTCTTTGGACTGTGGGAGGAAACTGGAGAACCCGGAGAAAACCCACGCTAACACGGGGTGAACATGCAAACTCCACACAGAAGGGTCCAAGCTGGCCAGCGGGTCCATCCATGACGGATGTTACAGTAAAATGTGCGTCATTTTGATTGTCCAATCTTAAGGCTCTGACACACCAAGCCAAAGGTCGGCCGCCAGACAGTTTGGGTCCGTCGGTGAGCGGCTGTCGGACTAGTTTTCGCAGTGTGTGCTACACCGTCGGCTCTAGTCTGCCCTCGTTGGAGGTTCTTCAGCTGATTCAGCAAGTTGAATCGGCGACGGTGAACGTCGGTGAGAGAAATCACTCTGATTGGCTGTTCAGCTTAAACGAATCAGTGCACGAAAAGAGACACAGACGTGAGGAAATCAAGCCAACGAGTAAAGTCAAGGGGGCAAACACTTGAACCCACTGCCCACGGTCACTTAGCACGTAGATTCTGCGCCTGCGTGAGAGGAAATAACTCTCCACACCAGCAGGTGGCGGTAGTCTGTATTCATCATTCAAAAAGGGAAACTGGAAGACCGAGGACGGCGGATATACAAGCGAACAAACAAAGCAACATTTGCCAACCATTTTCACACCACTCTCACTCATCACTTATTCCAGAAGGCCATGTCATTGTGAAAATATCTGTGTATTGTAATAATCAGATGAGATGAAGATGAAAAATGAGAAGAGCCTTCTGTGTTTTTCCTCTTGACTTTACTCGTTGGCTTGCTTTCCTCACGTCCGTTTCTCTTCTCGTGCACTGATTTGTTTAAACTGAACAGCCAATCAGAGTGACTTCTCTTCGCCGCCGATTCAACATGCTGAATCGGTCGAAAAAGTTTCGACAGGGGCAGACTAGAGCCGACGGTGCGGGACACACCGGAAAAACTCAGCCGGCAGACGCTCACCAACGGCCCCAAACTGTCTGACAGCCGACCGTCGGCTTAGTGTGTCGGGGCCTTAAGCGATCGGATCTCAATGCGTCCTCAATGCGTCTTAGGTGCATTCACACCTGTACTTAGAGCTGTCCACTTGTGATCGGATCACCCAGGACACATTAGCTACAAACCCGTATACGTGACTCGACCCGACTTGTGAGAGGCCTGCTGTTGTCTGCCTCAAAAACTTCCTACGGTACGCCTGCCACTGCTATCATTGTATAACTAATTGGAGCAGGGCTTAGCGAACAATCCATTCAGTCCTGAAAAGTTGGTGCACCTCCAATGTTGTAACTGCTGTGTAATTTGCAATACGGTAATGGGCAATAAACTGCTGTTATACCTGCTCTTTGTCTGGCTTCCATGCACATGTTCACTGCCCTCCATTACAGGTAACAGCTGCTGGCCTCTTTCCCCTGGCCCCGATTGCTTGCTCTGGTTCTCCATCCCAGTACAAATAGATAGAAATACTCCCTCCCTCTATCATACACACACACATAGATGTGGAGGTAGCGAGGGAATTGACTGAGACCTGAGGGCTGAGAGCTGATGTGTGGGAGGCATATGGCGGAGTGGCCTAATGGAGAGCTTTTACAGTGTATTATAACCAAAGGGACCAGTGTTTCGCAGACAGGCTCGCATGGGCGGGGCGGGTTAGTGTAACTATTGTACGCTGGTCCGTCCTTTGGGGCCGGATGCACACAGAGGTACAGTAGAGGTGGACAGTGAAGACTAAAGGGCAACTAAAATACACCAGCATCCCGCTCAGTTCATGACACATTTACTTGCATCGAGCTACAAAACAGCATGTGATGGAATTGCTGTATTTCAACAGGATGGGAGACGTTTTGTTGAACAAATATGATTTTTTTTCTTCAAATATGTTTACATTTTAGCAAACTGGCACTATTAAAAGTAAGCCGAATTCGCTATTAGCAGTTCTTATTTGCAATGCACCCATGGATGTACAGACAAACTATCACTGGATTACTTTGATTGTGAAGAAAACTTAAAGATACCATGATTCTCAGACAAGTTTTGGAGTTACAAGAAATGTTTTTCTATGAATTATATTTTCGTCCATCCAGACCATTCTGGTGAACGTGATATCTCAGAGAAGGAGGGAACATCTTCAAATTTGGCACAAACGTCCACTTGGACTCAAGGATGAACTGATACGAATTTGGTGGTCATAGTTCAAAGGTCAAGGTCACTGGGACCTCATGTCCATCCCATTCTCATGAACGCGATATCTCATGAACGTGATATCTCAGGAACGCCTTTAAGGAATTTCTTTAAATTTGGCACAACTGTCCAATTGGACTCAAGGATGAACTGATACGAATTTGGTGGTCAAAGGTCACTGACTTTATGTCCATCCCATTCTTGTGAAAGCAATTTCTCAGGAACGCCTTGAAGGAATTTCTTCAAATTTGGCCCAAACTACTGTACAATAAGAATTTGTCATTTGGTGGTCAAAGGTCACTGTGACCTCACAAAAAAACATTTTTGGCCATAACTCATGAATTCATATGCTAATTATCATTTCACACAAATGTCTAATAGGATGAAATGATGTAGTGATGACATTTTGGACAGGCATGGATGTAAACTGCAACTTGACTGGTAGGTGGAGACATACAACCACAAGGCCGTAATTCTAATTTTCTATTATTCCTAAGTTGATTTATGGACGTTTATTAGCAATAGACATCTGCGATAATTATATCCTCGGGAAGCATATGTGTATCATGTTGGTGTGTTCAGATTTGACTTCTGAGTTATGACTCTGGGGAGGAGTACGAATGGTGACGCAAATGGCAGCAATCGGGTGCTAAGTACCCTAATTGCTTCCATGCGTGTTAAAGCTGCTGCTGCAACTGCTGACTGTGTTGGTAAACGGCCAAACTACAGTAACTAACTTCCTGTTTTGCATGCACTTGTCCCTTACACCTCACGCAGTGTCTTTGCTTCAAATTTAAATGACATTTATCTACTTTTAGGTTATAAACACGCTCACAAATCAATTTGGAAAACTTGGATTCATTAATGCAATGGGATCACAATGCAGACAAAATAAATACAGTAAAATACAGTTTGCTGTGCTCATACGTTGTTAGCACAAAAGTCAATCCAAACATGTAAATCCAACATGATGCAACATCTGTATCACATCATGATGCACCTGCAATGCAACGATGCAAGCAAGCAGCTTCTCCTATCTGAATCTGTTACAGAACAGTGCCCTGAATGCACGGGGTGCTCCAGCTGAAAAGCTGATGGTTGACTTACTTGAAGCCGATGAGCTTCTGGACTGCTTGGTTTGTCTAATTGGATTACAGACAGTCTGATTATTTCACCAGTTCATGCATTTCTCCACCTCAGTTACAATTTGGTGAAGGCCCTGGGACCTCCGTTGCCCTCCGAGTCATCAGTCTGACTGCTCATACAAACAACGTAGAGCATGCTTTCCACAGGGGATGAAGTGGTGTGTGATGTGTGTGTGTGTGTGTGTGTGTGTGGTGCATTAGTGCATCTCTCGGTCAGCCACAGACAACGACCTCTGGCATGATCTGTACAACGCGGCTCCAAAGCCCCCACGGTGCAGCTGCTGAAAACCCACTTTGTCCGTTGCTGTGACATCCGCAACCACCTCAATGAATCATGCAGTTCACAAATATGCTGGAAAATGTTCAACACGCCACAAAACAACTGTAGCCACTTTGCGAAAGCCTCAGCTGGCCCTGGTGCTGCCGGAGCAAGGGCGGGATGTGTGACGCCGAGTGGGAATGTCAGCGACGGAGAGCGTGTTTGCCGAGCTGTCCCAAACGCTGCCATTCAGCCTGAAATATTTACCGCTGTGGCTCAGATTGTAGAGATGCGAGGCCGCAGAGGTTTCTCCTCACTGACAGGACGGGCAATCGCAGAGATAAATCACAAGTCAAAGGCCAGAGAAACAGGAAATAGCCAACGCAGATACGATCAAGAAATCCCTCTTGGCTCTTCACTCACTATTATTTTACACCAACAGGACAAAGGTGAGGAGAACTCGTAGTCTGCTCGCAATTTTGAGGTCTCATCAATGTTATATTTGAGGAAATTACCTTTCAAGCGTTGATTCTCTTGTTTTGTTCACAAACACAGTGTTTCTTACCTCCACAAACAGGAAACAGGGGACGATGGAGCTGCTGCTCTTCACGCCCGGCTTCTCCTCCACTGCCATCCCTCTCTCTGTTGCTCTGAGCGTCCCTCGGTCCAGCTCTCTGTCTCCTTATCCTGGAAAGGAAAGAGGGTGAGGCATGTTAGTCCAGCTGCCAACCTGAGGTCAAGTCCAGAGTGTGAGATTAAGTGGAATCCAATCAAGACAAATGAGCTTCGGATAGATCTGGGGCTTTCCTTGACGTCTTATCTTTCATTCGGCACGATCACACTGCTGTAAGCTGTTATTCAGCGCATTGTTTCTGTTTTTATTGTTTATCTAACTGCATATGCTACATCCATGAATATTTAATACACCCACAAAAAGTGAACTCATTTCTTAGCACTGTGGGCTATGTACCTTCCACAGTTTACTGTTGCAGTCGCTGAAATTGCTTTACATATTTTGAATTTTGATGCATCAAAGCTGCCCTAGGAGGAAGAACAAAATCATTCAAATCAATTCTGCGAACTGTGTCACAATCTACCTCTCTGTGCTCGGCATTTTATTCAATGATAACAGTACACTGAGTCACATCCAGGCATAATCATTTAGCAACCGCACACTGAAACAATTGTTTCATCCAAAATAAATCTACATATGTAAATGATTACTGTACATTACAGTGAATATTTCACAGGGGAAATGAATAGTGAACGGTCACACCACAGTAGCACGGTTCATTCACTAGTCCTTGCAAAACAAGTGGTGCTTGAAGATAAGTGAAGACAATATGCAGAGCTGGCAATGTACAGCAGCTGGCAAGCTAACTGGTAATATGCAAGCAAGCCCGGAACATCCTGATGCTAGCAAGCCGCAATTGGAGACTCTTAAAGGGGACATATCATGCTCATTTTCAGGTTTATGCTTTAATGTTTCAAAAAGCACTTTATTTTTCTTGTACTGTCCGTCTCTACAGTATATACCTGTATTCACCTTCTGTCTGAAATGGTCCGTTTTAGCACCTTTCTCTTTAAGCTCCCTCCAGAAAAAGCCCAGTCTGCTCCGATTGACTTGTGAGAAGAATATGATGCACCTTTGCAAAGCTAGTTCTCAATCTGTGGGCTATACAGTATATTCTAATGACACTGCATGTGACATAGTAAGGGGAGCCAAATCTGAATGGCTTGTTGAATCAAATGTTTTCTGATCTATGGCAGCCCACAAGAAACTGACTGGTTCGTCTTATTTCACAGTTTGTAGGTTGACAGGCACTCCAGATACCCAAATGTATGAGCTCAAGCACTGTAAAAGGTGAATTTTTAGTGAAGACGTCAGTAGGCTAATTTTCAATAGCCTTGCTAGCTTACTGCTAGCAGGTAGTCAATGAAGAAGTACGTTACACAACTGTCCCTCAAGCTAATACACTTACACGAGCAATACACAGTTCATCCGAGAGATGCATCTGTACCATTGACTCCTGATTTAATAACTGACTGCATACCATTTATGTCTTGTGGAGCAGTTTATACTTCACAATATAAAAGTGGATGGTGCAGCGTACCTAATATGATAGCTTCCTTTATCTTAATTGTATTTTTTACACAGCTTTTTGTACAAATTAAACAAACAAGATGGGTGGTGGTAGGTGGATTTTGTTACCATTGGACAGTCCGGCTAGCTATTTCCCTTTTCTTCCCAGTATTTGCGCTGCTAAGCTAACCGGCTGCTGGCTGTAGCTTCATACTGTATTTATATTATATAATAGACATGACAGCAATATTAATCTTCTCATCTAACTCCACCAGAAAGCAAATAAGCATACTTTCCAAAAATGTCAAACTATTGCTTTAAGCTGCAATGTATCTAATTTGGCAAGACACAACTACGACTCAATATATTTCCACTTTAACTGGAAAAAAATAAGAAGTGCCATCAGTATGATCTGCGTGATCCCTGTCGTCACACTTTGCAAAACAGTCTCAGAAGTGAGGAGCTCAGCTAAATTTAGCGTTCAGGTTTTTATCCGTCACATTGCTGAACTTGGAACAGACACCTTCTTTTCAGAGGCTTGACATGGACCCTGGATCATTTGTTGTCAGGTTGGACAGGTTTTAAACACACATACAATATATAGAGACGATTTTTTTTGTTTCTGAGAAGTTGTCAGGTTGACCTCTATTCTGCTGGCGAGTGGTGTGTAATGTGCTAGAGAGCTTTCTTCCTCCTAATTCCTTCTACGCTGGTGGAAAGAATAGGCCTGAGGGATGAATAAGGCATGAAGCCAAGCTCTTAGCATCCCTCAGAACAACGCAATGTGCCAACCAAGACTGCTTTTAGAGAGGGTTGGTTGGACTCGGTGTGCGTGCATGTGTACAGTGTGTGTGTGTGAGACATGTCAAAAAAAAAAGTAGCTGTCAGGGTGAACAAGCAGAAGCCCCAGGTAACGGAAACCAACTGTGGGAGAAAGAGAAACAGAGAGACAGAGGGAGGAATCGTTGCTGTTTCTTCTCCACTAGAGGCTGATGGGAAGTGTTACTTTAGTGTTTCACTCCCTCAGTGGGAGGCGGCACAAAGAGGCTCTCTCCCACAGTTTGGGCCACCGGCTGAGAAAGTACACCCATGAGCTGTGAGTTGGTGGCGGCAGATCTCCTGAAGATGAAACTGCGTTATGGGAGAAACCACTCGGGTGGCCACGAGCGAGATGAGGCGAGGAAGCTTCTTGATGATTAATAACTGATAAGTGGGACGCCATGCAAGGGATGCTTCCACGTAAAAAATGGGAATTAGAAAGCTTGTTTTCTCCAGGGGTGTGCAGCGCAGGCTTCTGAGCTGTCCCACGCACATTTGGTGTAAGTGAGTTTTTCTCAGAAGCGCTCTCTGAGTGCTGATTTGGGTGACAAGTTTGCAGCTTAATTAGTATGAGAAAATCTGGCTATTGCTCAGTATGCAGAACATAGAAACTGAGCTAGAGGCTTACACAAATCTTCTTAACGTTAACTGTTACTATAAAATCAGTGTTGGGAAAGTAACTTGAAACATTTAATCAATTACTTAATACTTGTTACTTGGGTTTTGTTACTCAGCACAGTTCTGTCCAGGCTGTTCTCACACACCATTCGTAACTATACCTTTGAAAAGTAATGCACTGTAATTCATATATATCCTATGAAATCAATTTGTATGTAATCCACGTAATCGTGAACCAGGAATTATAAAGAGCGCCAAACATCACATAGGGAGGCGGGGTGGATGGGTGGGTCAAAAGAAACCGGACTTTCGCCCAGGAGATCAGTGTTCGTGTCCCGTGTGAACCAAGAAGGCAACGTTGACTTATTTGTCACGTAACTAGCGTACTTAAGTTACGCCACTTCCGTAGGTTATTTCAACCCAAACCACGATCTTTTCCTAAACCTAACTAAGTAGTTATGTTGCTTAAACCTAACCAAGTTGTTTCCTCTGAAGACAGAAGTTTATTTTGAAAAGACTGTATGCATGCAATAATATCATATGAAATTAGAAAACATAAAGAAATCCATTGGTACCAACGACTGTCGGTAAAAACGTTAAACAACGCTATGAAAATATGTCAAACTTTGGCAAGGAAAAACTGGCATAGAGATATTCAAAGGGGTCCCTTGACCTCTGACCTCAAGATATGTGACTGGAAATGGGTTCTATGGGTACCCACGAGTCTCCCCTTTACAGACATGCCCACTTTATGATGATCACATGCAGTTTTGGGAAAAACCAATGCAGTTGTTTGCATGCAGTATAAATGTGTTATTTTCGTCTATTCTAAAATGGTGTATTTGAATATTTCTGCATACTGGGGTCCCTAAACAGTCTTGGAATTACATAAATTGGCATAAATGTCTGGAAAGCTGAGACTCTTTTAGATCCAATGAGCCCAATTGTATTCATGTGTGATGATGTTAGTCCCCATAGTAGCCATTTCATTGTAGTGAGACCATTTTTTTAAACTTGACCTCACTGTATAAAATGACCTGTGGTGACCTCTAGGATAATCACAGCCTCATGAAACTTTACAACCACAAAATAGAGACCTAGAGCATTCAGAGGATGGATGGCTTTCCTAGCTAGATTTACAATAAGGGGGTTTCCGAGTAGTTTCCAGAACAGAAGTGCTCACTATCCAGTCGCAGAAAAATGCAATTGTTGCAGAAATCTCCAAATGTCCTATCAGATATCAACGTGAAAACAATGTGACAATGTCAAAGATGTTGCTTATAGTATTGAACCTGTAGAGAATCATCACATGAATCTGCAGCTCCCCTCAGGTTTCAAGTGAGTTTCATTGTGCTGTCCGGCCCACAACTTTACTGTTATGGTACACTGTCGCTGCTCTTATAGCATCATTTTCAGATGCAGCACGCAGCTGAAAACCCACTGTACACTACCTGCTCAGCACCAAACAGAAGACAGAAAGAGTACGAAACTAGCTGGTGAACATAGCGCAGCATTTAGCAGCTAAAGACGCAGATATTTCCCTCAGGAATTGGTGTGTGTTGTACACAAACCAACTAGCCGACAGTTTACGGAGATGCATGACCAAAAGAAAAGCCCACATTTCTGGTCGGAAGGAGAAACACACCCACTATTAAACATTATGAAAGACTAGGATATCAACAGGTTTTTGGATATTCACAAATATCGCAACGCTGACCTTTTCAAGAAGGTGGTTGAAGGAATGAAAGAGGGAGGCTGTGTTGGCACGGTCAAACAAGTCCACCACCGGCCCACAACCTCACTGTTTTCGTTCACTCTCATTGCTCTTATAGTGTAATTTTCTGAGAAAAAGCTGAAAACCCACTGTAAACTACCTGCTCAGCACCAAATAGCTGAAAGAGTCAGAGACTAGCTGGTGAACATAGTGGAGCATTTAACAGCTAGAGAGCCAGATCATTCCCTCAGGGGTTGGTAGAGACCAAAAACTGAGCTAAAAGAGAGAGAATACTGGACTCACATTCACTAGGTGGACATAAGCACGACTCCAAATCAACATAAAAGTTAATATGTCTATGCTGTGTTCACAACTTGTTTCTGCTGCCCCCAAGTGTGGGAAAAAACAGTTATAGCAGGTTTAAAATGTGAATGAAAAGAAAACAAGACATTGTGGTTTAACAAGCTAGCTTATGGTTTGAAGGTATTTTCTGACTAGCAATAGCAAGCTTATTGTTAGCCACAGTGACTCCAAGCACATTTCCCCCCGGGGTCACAATTCTCCCATATTTCTCCCGATTTATGGCAAATTTTCACACTTTGTTTCCTATCCGTTATTGTAACCTGTTTCTGGCACTGTACAGCGTGTATAAGCCCTACAGTTTCCAACTGAACGCCAATAGAGCTACACCTCATGTCGTTTCCGAGTGGAAGAGAGCAGTCTATGCTCGCGACACCGCGCAGTTTGAGCTTGTGTTTGAGCTGCGCTCGCCACTGGGTTCAGCGCACATCAGCGTGCAGCGCCCGAAGTTGGGCTTTGCTCGATGTAGCTAAAAGCTGTCGTGGCGCGGCGCAAGCCGTTAGAAATAACGGGTTTCAGAGCGCAGTCGTGCTGTTGTCGCGTTGTGTCTGAAAGGGTCTTCAGTGAGTGAGAGACGGAGAAAGAAATGGAGAGAGCTAGCTGAAAGAAATATTCAAGCAAGGGGCAAAAAATGACTAAAAACTGATAATATTAATTCATGCTAGAGATTCACACTCCAAGTTTACGCCAGAGGGGCGAATAAGTCAATTTTCTTTCCTGAGAATTAAAGGTAAAATTAAAAGTTTAACATAAAAATGCTGTTGCAGTGTACTTATTATTTTGTTATTTTCATTCTTTTCAAGTCACCAGAATGCAGGAAACAAAGTCTCTGAAACTCAAATCTTTCTGGGGAGGACCCAGACCCCCCACTTTGGTTTGGGAATCTTCCCTGTTTTTAAGGTGTCAAGGTTTGCATGTATGCCCAAGCAGCCCTTCAGAAGCCCTGTCCTCACAGCTGGAGCTAAAAGGGACAACTTTGGAGTTACTTGAAATCACATTTTTTTTTGTTAGAGGCTAAATGCCCTATCACACCTCCAACCAACACGTCCTAGTCCAGTCCACTGAACGCAGAGACAAACTGAAACCAACGAATATCAACTACTGAAAATGACTGAAAAAAGGAATCACCTTACTGTTGCATTGCTAGGTAATGTGCTACTGCCAAACGCTGTGTGCATGTGTGCATGTGTGCATGTGTGCGTGTGTGTGTGTGTGTGTAACTGTGTGGAAGGACAAGGCAGTCCAGCTGGTTTTGATCTGATTAGGGGGGGCCCAAGTGAAAAGGGGCCTAATCTGATCATCCATCTATCAATCAGAGAAAATCAATCCAACCCGTCAACACAGACAGAGACGGGTGGATAGACAGATGTGTGTAGTTTGAGGGGGTGCGGGGGGGTTAGGGGGGACAAAGAAAGACAGAGACTAGAGCCAAGGAGACAATCACACAGCCACAACACACCAATCAGAATAAAAACACGAGGGAACTGAAATCAAAATGGTGGAGAGACGAGAGGAGCAAAGCAAGCTGCAGAGGGGAAAGTTGAATTAGCACCGTCACACACTCACACTGATGCACACACACACACACACACACACACACACACACACACTCAAATGTCCACAGCAGGACATTTGAATCCTCTGCTGCTGCTCTGAGGACTCTAGTCAAAGGGTAGAGAGTCTAGAGACCCAGGCAGCCATATGTCCTCTGCAGTCCACCACCCTGCCCCAGGACATACAGTACGCACGCCGGTGCACGTGAGCATGCACACACAAAGGCTAATTGGGCATCTGGATCATGCTTGATTTTATTTCTTCCTTGCCAAACGATGCTCTTCACAAATGCATAAATCCACATTTGTGCAGCAGCAACATGAGAGAAGGTGCAGCAGCAATGCAGCGTTAAAATACCAACTGTCACTCAGCACGTCCTCCTATATCTGTGTGCTCCATCCACAGAGACACTCTTCCACAACCTGCATATTCAAGACTGCAGAACAATTTTTCGGCATGGGGCAGTGATGGAATTTTTTTTTTTTTTTCTTTTACCGTTTACCTGCAGCCCAGTGCTGTCACTGTCGATCTGAGCAAAGCTTCACATCCCTCAGCTCTCATGCTGCTTTGGAATTTTTTTGTTTTGTGTGGCCATTTTTTGCCCTGACATTGTCACACCGATTTCCTTCAAAACTCATGCTTTATCAAACTCATATATTCTACATGCACTACAGGAAGCCGTGTGCACATACACACACACACACACACACACACACACACACACACACAGGCTACAAACACAAACAATACACCGGAGTTGAGTCACGAAGAAACAACAAACATCCCACTCCTCTTACTATACGGCATTCCCTCCCTGCTATTAATAGGACAAAGTCGAGAAGGAGAGTAAATCCATAATAGGATTTACCCAGAGCTGGATAATTAGGGCTTCTGTTTGGGGAATACCACTGCAAAACACACAGTACCACAGAGCGACACCCCCCCACCACCACCACCACCACAACACACACCCACAGGCACACTCAAAGACCCGGGGAAGAAAGAAGCACGTAACAACAGATCCACTTAAAGCAGAAAATGCACAACAGTGACTTCCAACAACATGTTCTGTTGTAGCAACCCCGGGCAGTTCAAATCAGCCCGGCATGCAGGAGAGGAGAGGAAACCCGCCATCCATCCATCCGTCCATCCTTTCATCCTCTCCTCCCTCCCTCCCTCCTTACCCCCCCTGATACCTCGTCGGCCGTGCTGACGGTTGCCGTGGCACCAGATTCCTATGCGGTGGCCATGTCGAATCAAATGATGGTAAAAGTGGCGTGAAAATCTCCTTCCACCCAGCAGCCTGTGTCTCCTCTCTTCCTCCTCTTCCTCCTCTACTCTCCCCTGCTGCCTCCTGGTCCAACAGTGAAGCGTGAGAGACAGCGGCGGCGGCAGAGGCAGTGTCTCCTAATCTTCCACACATACACACACTCACCCTCCTTTTAATTAGCTTGTTCCAACAACCAGTGATGACTAATAAATTAAGTGGCTGAAATCACCTCCTGTGCAGCGTTCGGTCCAATGAGGAGACACGGAGGAGAGCGAGAGAACATGTGTGTGAGAGAGAGTAAGAGTGCATCCGAGTGTGTGTGTGTGTGTGAGAGAGAGAGAGAGAAAGAGAGAGAGAGAGAGAGAGAGAGAGAGAGGAAGGGAGGGCATGCATTATATGTGTCAGCTCATTTGTATTCAAAGCTTGTTTTCCCTCTCCATCCCTCCCCTTCTTTCTACCTCTGTCCATCTCTTCCCTTATCTCCCTCCATCCATCCATCCATTCCTCCCTCCTCTTTCCCTCTCCTCCTCTTCGTGAATGGACGTAGAGGACATGAACCTGACCCAAACATTAGAGGAAAGAAGGAGGGGATGCTGCAGACTAGGGGGAGAAAAGAAGGCTGCATGTGTGTGTGTGAGGTTGCTTGGCTGCCTGCCTCCAGCTCAGCACACCCTGGATGTGGGTTAATGATACATGGCTATTGATCTAACGCTCCTGGAGCACATGTAACATCACAGGCCGGAGCCGGCAACAGAGGAAGAGGTTGTGTCAGTGTTAAAGGTGAATGAAAGTTTGGAGTCATGCAGGGAAGGAAGATAGAGCTGCGACAGAACAGTCTGCTAAAACATCTCTGGTCACAATGAGATATGGAGGAGACAGAATTAGCCATTAAAATGAAATGTCTTCACATAAATGCATTTTAATCATTAAAGAAAAGCAATCTTAACATTTCATCTAGTGCAATCATCAGGTCAAAATTTTAATTTGTCCAATACTTTTTGGTTTATGACCAAACCAGACGGTCACCTCCGGTTCTGAAAAGTGAAACCAATGCTGAAGTGCCGTGAACTTGCATTCTTTCTAACAGCCAGCAGGGGGCGACTCCTCTGGTTGCAAAAAGTAGTCAGTCTGTATTGAAATCTATGGGAAATTTACCGTACTTCTCACTTGGTTTATTACCTCAGAAAACATTGTAAACATGAGTTTATGGTCTCAGTCGCTGGTTTCAAGTCTTCTTCAATACAGCATGATGTTCATTTAGCAAATGATGGTCCCATTTAGAGTCAGATAGACCATAAAGCAGGGTATGCTTTAGAGTGTAACTTGTGATTGACAGGTCGCTACCACGACGTTGTCCGGTCTGGGTGTTATCCGTGTTTTCATAATAGAACTTTAACCCTTTCACAGTGTGTTTTCAGTTCATGAAAATGAGTTGTAACATTTTGGGCACCTAAAAATGTTTTATCAGCGCTTGATTGTACTTAGCTTCACCCTCTCGTATCAAGATCAACAAGATACAGCAGCCAAAAACCAAGATGGCGACGGCCAAAAACCAAGATGGCGACGGCCAAAATGCCAAACTTAAAGCTTCAAAACGGCAGTCCACAAACCAATGGATGACGTCATGGTGACTAAGTCCACTTCTATACAGTCTGTGGACCAAACACATGCAAAACTAATGACTATTCCCATCAGCCTCAGCTGTACTTTGCTTTTAGTGCTAATTATCAAATGTTAGCATGCTAACACACTAAACAAAGACGGTGAACAACCGCATATCAAAACATTCTAAAATGTTGCTTTGGAATAAACCAGCTATAAATTGTTAACTCGTGAGCTTTACGGGCAGATTATGGATGAATTCTGACCTCCGGACAGCCATGCTAAGTTTCCTCTTGTTTCCACGGTTCATGCTAAGCTAAGCTAACCATATTTAGTGTAAAGAAATGAGAGTTGTATCAATCTTCTCATTTAACTCAGGGCAAGCAAGCAAATATGCGTACTTTTTAAAAAGAAATTACAAATTATTATTTTAATCTCAAACAAAGACGGATGCTTTGTACCAGGTATATGTATCTAAATCTACATAGCTTTTAATAACATGCAGAAATGATTATATTTCAGTAATGTTTAGTTAGCTCTTTTATCTAATTAAATTATTCATCCACTTGTTTGTTTGTCAAAAAAAATCTTAGCCTTGCTTACTGCAAAGAGACAAGGGACCTAATAACTGATTATAATCTACTATCACATACATTTTACCTTCTCGGATGAGTTACGAAAAAGAAAAATAACATGAAATATGAGAGCAAAATGTGCCTCATTTAAAATACAAAGTCGGATTTGATCACCTTTTGCGAGAAGCTTTGCTCAGAAACAACTTATTTGATCACCAATACACTGTTTTATCTTCTTTTATAATGCACACAATAACGGGAGGACAGGTTGACTCCTACAGCTCAGAGAGACCCAGAGGTGCTAAATGAATCAAGAGGTTAACCTCAGGCGTCTCTGTTAGCCAGGCTGCTGGTGGCTTCTGCCCTGCCCACTCTTCATTAATATAGTATTACCTCAGAGACATTAATAGCCACCAGCCTATTTTTCATGTGCACACAGCTTCTGATATATATTTCATGAACAATAATACATCAAGTAAGAGGCAGAGAACAATAACGGACTTATTTTTTTTTGTGAAATGATTAATCCACATGGCTCAAAAGTAAAAATCACTTAATAAACTCTCTATTTCATAATCCTAACCCTTGAGTCGGGATGAGTTTGTTTGGGTCCTGTCCCTAAATAATCTGTTTCTAAATCCATCGCCCTTCTCTGTCATTCCCTCCAAATCACCACCTCACTAGGCCCCTCCTCCAGTGCTGAGTATGCTGTCCTGCCTCGTATGGGTCTCAGTGGGATTGTCAGGGCGGTAGATGAGATATGGCCCGAGCATCGTGGAAATGAGAAATCTGCTTGTTATGGGGCCGTTATGGTTTACAGCACATTGGATGCCTGTCCCATGGGTCTACTCTCCTCCCGGCCATATACCCTTCTCCATCTCCATGTCCATCCCCCTCCCTGGCTCCTCGCACCATCCTCCAGTCTACAATGGAAATAAACGCTGTCCTTCAATGACGGAAAGAGAACTGAGAGTGAATGATATATATATATAGAAGGATATAGAAGGGCAAAAGGACAGGGGTTGGATCTGAAAGACATCTTGCTGAGCTGAGTTTGTTGTTACCACGGAAACCTTGCAGAAGCATGCGGAGAAAACACATTTAGTCAATGGGACGGAAGTTATACAGTATGTACTGTATGCATTAACACATTTACTCGTTCATGCACAACCATGAGTCCAGTAACGCTTGTATACTGTATATATGCACTTCATGCATGCAGTGCACATATCCTGCATACTAGCAATGTACATGCCTCATTTAAATAATTCAGATGATCAATTCAGAGTCAGTTAAACATCAGATGGGCATTCATGCAAGAAGTTTGGCCATGACAAAGAGCTGGAAGCACAAAGCTACTCAGAATAAAATGCTTTAAAGCTGTATAGAAGTACCAGTGAGAGTCCAGCAGTCTTCATCGACTCCATCCATCATGTTCCAAATGTGTTCATTTTATTTTATTTCAAATTGGATGTTATTTAACATGACTTATTATATAAAGCTGAAATTAAATACTTACTTTTTAGCTATCTATTTCAACCATTTATGCATTGCTGGTAGGCTAGCTGGATTTTATTACCTTCGGACAAAGGCAGGCTAGCCGGTTCCCTCCCCCGTTTCCAGGCTTTATGCTAAGCTAAGCTAACCAGCTGCTGGCTGTAGCTTCATATTTACTCTACAGACATGAGCATGGTATTAATCTTCTCATCTAACTCTAAAAAATGTCAAACTATTCCTTCAAAGAACAACATGACAAAATGGGGCACATGAGCACACAATCATGATGTCCAATTTCAAGCCCATCATTTAAACACACCCCCTTATTACCACCACACATAATTCCCGCACAGCTCTCTAAACACAACCCCCCCAGGCACACAGAGACATGCCCCTGTATCATTATGCCAAGAGCTCCAGCTGTGGTCTACAGGGGCAATTCATTAATCAGCTGAGCTCGACAACAAAGGACCACATTCCTACACTAGGCTTTCTCCTTTGTCTGTACTTCCCACTTGATCCTGCGCTAATTCTGCAAGTTAAACACTCAACAAAGCTCTTATTTTTGATTATTCTCAAATCAGATCATCTCTATTACATCATGTCTATTTGTATTACTTATTGTTGTGTGTACAGCGCTTTTCACAGTCTGTACATATGAGTCCATATGGGAAAATCTGACAAAAGATTTAAAATAACAGACAGATACTGAACACTTGTGTACTGTAGACACCTTTTACAGCTGATTTCATGATTACTTCACAGTGTTAGCTGGAGGCAAAACAAAGGAAAGACTGGAGGCATCAATCACGTCAGAGTAGTAGGCTAAAGTTACATGACAAAAATGTCATCTTGCTGCGTTGTTGGGTGCCAGAATCAATATTGCATACATTTGAGATGACAAACCGTGATTGGAGGCTCTAGCGAGCTACAATATTGGTGAAGTGTTTCAGAGAGAAAATGTTAATATTGCTAATAGTTTAGCCTTCTAATAACCGCTATTAACCATCACGGCTGCTGCACCGCAGCGGTGAGCTCTCCACTCAAAGGGCTAAACTGTTAGAAAAATTGAGAGGAAACATTCCAAATAGACTAAACTATGAGAGATATGGAGAGAAAATGCTGCTAATAGGCTAAACTATTAGAGATATGGAGAGAAAATGCTGGTAATAAACCAAACTATAGAAGAGATGGAGAGAAAATGTTGCTAATAGGCTAAAGGATTAACTGAAGAGATTTAAACGTTTCGTTCTACGACATAAAATACATCAGCAAACACCCCACTTGTGAATTTTGAAGCCTTTATATGTCTTAAAAAACAACAAGTGGTTAAATGAGACTACTAACGTTATCACGCCGACTCGTCCGCCTTCACAGCCTCGTTGTGTTTAC
This sequence comes from Sebastiscus albofasciatus, assembly GCA_916701655.1. NCBI lineage: Eukaryota > Metazoa > Chordata > Actinopteri > Perciformes > Sebastidae > Sebastiscus > Sebastiscus albofasciatus. The sequence goes on along the minus strand of CAKAOI010045056.1, from coordinate 91,787 downwards.
TCGCGCTCATGCGACCGTGGTGTAGTTAATTTATAGCCTAGCGTTAGCTTTTAACTTCTGCCAATTGCATTCACACTTCAAAAAGCATAGTGGTGTTCATTTGTGAAGATTATCTTGCTGAACAAAACAAACGTTTGTTTGTCACAGAGCTTATTTTCTGCAATAATCCAAAACCCAATGGAAAAATCCCATTGGCTTATTGTCGAGGGAACCAAGGCAGATGCTAACTTCCTGGTTGGTCTACAAAAATACATCATCCCTGGATCACTCTATTATTCTGCCTCCACCTATGCGAGGTCTATAAAGTGACGGTATGCAAGCATGGCCGATTATTGTTAATGCCAATGTTATCTTAAATAGAACTGGATTGTCTTTAGAAAATACAGAAGCAATCAAAGAGTATCACTCATAAGATATCTGACTTTTTGTAGCAGCTCAAGTGCCTACACATAAAATACCATGAGCGTCTTCCTCAAGAGTCTCATTTAGTTCAATCGGACAATTTCTCTTGGAATTTGTTTCATAATATAGTCCCCTGTCTCAGTTCAATGTTTTATCATGGGGCTCTGCTGCTTCGTGCTAGTCATAAGGGGTGTCTTGCTGTATCGGTAAATGCCATTACTGTCAGGCCATAATAACATCATGTGGGCGAGTTTCTGCAAATATCAAGGCTACAGCAGGTGTTCCCCTCTTTCATTGTGATTGGAAAATAAATTCCATCTCATGTGATTTGATTTCCTGCTGCAGTTGGCTATTATCACCCCCCACCCTTTTACACAAGAGGATGCAGTGGAGTGGTCCCTTGGTCTGCTGTAAAACCCCTCTGGCACTGGGGGAAATGATGCATGTTATTGTGAACACACCAGATGGGGTCCCGAAGCAGAGAACATGGAGGTAGAACAGCAATCTTCTCATAATGAGATGTAAATGCAGGAGACTCCAGGGCAGGTTGGGGATGGTGACGGGGAGGCTCATTTCAACGGATGACAGTGCAAAGTAATGTAAGTGACAGGTAGCAAACCTGCATGAAAATAAATCCCATTTGTCAAATTAGGCTGAGGACACAGCCCTTCTTAGACTGTGAAACCCACCAGCCAATATTAAAGTGTCTTAAAATCAATATTTTTACAATAACAATAGATCAAATAACTATATGTGACTTTCTATATTGTCCGTTTAACTCCCCTATATTTATTTTTTAATGCATCCATACTATCTGAAAGGTGCCATCCTGCATAATTTATATTTTTGTTTTGAGTACATTTTGCTGATAATTCTGCTGTAGTTTTATTTAAGGGACATTTTAAATATATGTATATTTAAATACATAGTGAATTTAGCAACTAATAAGCCATATGCCCAGATATTTCCCTCAGGAGTTAGTGAAGACCAAAAGCTGAGCTACAGGGCAAGTGAATATTGGACATTCACAGAAAAAACACTTCAAATGAATGCTAATGTTGCCGTATCTGCTGACGTTGTGGTCGTTTACCCGTAGCTTGTTTGGTCTGCCCCCAAGTGGCCAAATCAGTTTTTGCAGGATAAAAGAAATACAGCATTACGGCTGCCCTTTGGCGGTGCTCAGTGGTCGTGTCTAGAAGGTAACGTGCAATAACTTGCAAAGACTCTCACAAGGCTCGCCAACCATTCGAGGTCAATGCTTAACGGCCAGGCCGCACAGGCCACATGAGCAGCGCGTGACGGCTACCTCGCTGAACTGCTGCGTCTCTCATGCGTGTGGTGTCCACACCAGCAGCGTTTCTGCTGCAGTGCTGCTGCTGCCGGTCCTTTCTTTCTACATAGAGTTTGTCTTTCATAATGATCATTTCACTTCATTATAAATGGGATTTACATTTATTCAAGACAGAAAAGGTTAAAATCATGCAGCTCTGTGTGTTTCTATACCTCCACAACAAGTTTTTTGTCATCCGTCGTTGATGAGCGGTCTGAAAAGTGAAGAGTTGTACCCAAGAAAAAGTCCCGTAGTTTTTGTTTACAGACAGAGAGAGACAGAGAGCACATTGGAAAAATACTGCTAGGGACTACTGTGTTTACAAAATTAAAAGCCGGTACTCTGTAATTTATGGAGACCTGCAAGTAACTGCTTTTACACAACCCTTTCCTGTGAATATTTCAGAGTACAGGCACTGTATTGATGAATGAATGGAAACAACAGGTTCCGCAGCCACCATGTGCTGCTGATGTTCCCTGTGTGCCCCGGGCTAAACTTAACTATTCAAGGTCAATGCCTAACCTTAACCGTCTTGCATAGTTTCGCAATTTGCGTGTTATCTTTCTAGCCACGGCCGTGTGCAGCAGTTTTATTAAATTATTGACAGTTTATTAGCAGTGAGCTATCCTATCATGTAGCCTTAAAAAAGTAAGCACAGCGTACAACTGTAAAGGCTAATGTCTGTGGTTTGGTGCAGCATTTAATGGCAGCCATCCCTAATGATACCCAAGTAGTCGAGCAAGTCCCATTTCAAGATGTTAAGTTAACTTACCGATGCAAGCTACATTATTAATGACAGGAGTCTGCAGCGCCACGCTCTGGTCTGGCTCTGCTCCAGTTACACACACACATCACACAAGTCACTCTCACCTCGTATGTGAACTTACGGTCAGTTTGAGCTACGAAAGTCCTTCTAAAAAGCCTCCGAGTGACACACCAACACCTGAGACCACTAGATGTTTATGAGTGCACACTGAGCTTGCGCAGCCTATTTGTAGCAAAATTGAATATTTTATATTTAGTTGCCGTGCACTTTAACCACCTGCAAGTTGTGAAAGGTAAGACACTTTATTCCTACTAAACAACCAATTATTTTTTGAACTTTCAGACAATATGTCGTTACAAAATACTTCCACAAACAAGCAAAAAAGAAGAAAAAAAAACAGCTCAGATATGGCATTTAAACTTCTGCACTATTTATTCCAACTGATTCGTGCCTGAGTGAAATGAAAGGAGGAAGCAGCTACATTACTTTTGCACAAACATACAACCTGCTACAATAATGACTCAAACTATAAAAAGTTGGGTTCTGGTAACAGAGATGGGAATTAATAATGTTCTATATAAGTATAAAAAGGAATAAATGTCCAATGGAGCCCCATGAACATTTCTGGATATTCTTGTACTGTTTCTTCTTCTGCTGTTTCATACGCAGCCCAGACCACACAGTTAACAACAAGTAATTCATGTGTGACTTACAATGCACCCCCACCAGTGGACACCCCACTAACAACAAAGATCTCAGCCCATGGCAGCAGACACAGTTAATATGACCCAACTGTTAAGGAGACAAATTGCTGTGGGACACGCTGTCCGTCACCCCAGGCACGAGAAGCCCATTTAGTCCGGTTGCTTTTATTAGAGGTGGTAGCTGCAGTGCTGGCACACAACCACCACCACCTATCAGCATCACTGTCATCATCCTCATCACTGCTACCACCAATTTGGCTCCTAACTAACTCTAGATGTGTGCTGTTCCTGCTGCCGCATGTTGTCCAACTGTTCTCTGCTGATGTCTGAGGCATAATCCATCTGGTGTCAGTTAACGCTGGTCTTTGGTGGTAAATAGTGAAAATTGGGATTAAGAAAGTTCATGTGCAGTTGAGACACAGTAACTAGAGTATGCTTACACATATATGTGGCTTTTTATATCAGGTAATAATTGTATTGTTACCCATAATGAGATCAATGACTGGCATTGATGGAAAAAGACTTGGCACTATTATATGTGTGTCCTAAAGTGTGTGTTTTAAGGCCCAGACACACCAAGTCAACGTCAAAGACTAGTGGCGATGAAGGCCGACTGCGTACCCGTACCTGTACTTTTGTCTTGGCCGACTACAGGCGACGGCCAGTTAGCACATACGTTCAGCACCTGCGTGAGAGGAAATAACTCTCCACACCAGCAGGTGGCGGTAGTCTGTATTCGGCATTCAAAAAGGGAAACAGGAAGACCAAGGATGGCGGATATGCAAGCGGTTGTTATGATACATACATGAAACAAAGCGGCGTTTGCCGACCATTTTCACACCACGCTCCCTCACCACTTAGCTTCATTCCAGATGGCCATGTCTTGAAAATATCCGTGTAGTGGAATGATCAGATGAGATGAAGAGCATTTCAGCCAAAATGACCTGAGTAATAATCAATTATTATCTATACTTTTCATATTGAAATATAAGAGAATATTATATAAAGTATAGATTATAGACTCTGGAGTATTCACTCAAAGTGACTAACCACTAAAAAGTACGTAAAGTATCAAAGTAAAAGCTCTTGCAGAAGAATGGCACCTCTGATGGATAGATATCACCACTCTCATGTCTGTCAATTAAATTTAAGGCTACAGCCAGCAGCCAATTAGCTTAGCTAACTGGCACATATCCCCTGTAAAAACCAGAACCTAATTTCTACACTTTGGTCTTTGTACAAATTAAATAGCCTAATCATGGTAGGTGGATTTTGTTTCTGACAGAGCCAGGCTAGCCGTTGCCCACTGATTCCAGTCTTTATGCTACCCGGCTGTTACCTTGCACTGCTGCTGGATTCTCGCAATGTCACAGAATCACATATCACACAAAAATCCATCTTGTCAGGCTTCAAGTAATGCATGTGTCCAGCAAGCACAGACCACTCAGCATCCTATGACTGCCAGTAAAGGCAGCGTCCTGCCTTTACTGGCAGCTACGGGCTTGGCTTAGGTGAGACGTCACGGAGAGTTTTGTTCTAAACGACAATGACAGCTCCTGAAGAAGTTATCGTAGATGCTGCAACAGCATCAGTTATATCAGAACTGTATTTGCACTGTATTTGTATTTGTTATTTTAAAGAAGAGCATAGAACGGCACTGAAGGCTTTTCTCAATGGAAAAGTTGTTTTCGCTCTACTCCCGACTGGCTTCGGCAAGAGTTTGATTGACAGATGGTTCATCCAATCACCTGCCAAGTATTTCTTGAAATGGGCTGCTGTTTTCCAAACAGTTTCCAACGACGGCTTCTCAGATGGTTCTGTGTAACAAATCATCTCGCGGGTCAAGTTAAACCGGCTGTAGCCTTGAAATGAACAGACGGACACGAGGGTGGTATCGATCTTCTCATCTTACTGTTGGCAAGAAAGCAAATAAGCCTATTCCCAACATGTCTGCACTATTCCTTCAAGTGACATAGATCATTATTTATGCTATCCACTTCCATATGTTATTGCGTTTAAATAATTTTGCCATTGCTCAGTCCAAACACCGCTTCAGTTAAGGGTGACAGTATCATTGTCTCATCATGAAATACACAAAGATGAGCTCCTACATGGTTACTTGTCTTCTTAAAGAGCTGTAGGCTACACACGAGTCTTTTTTTTTCCTGTTCATGGGTATTTTGGGGAGTTTTTCCTTATCCGAAGTGAGGGTCATAGGACAGAGGGTGTCAGATTTACAGATTCTAAAGCCCCTTGAGATAAATAAGATGACTTGACTTGAGAAGTGTGTGTTGATGCATTTGGCTGCAAGTGTTTATATGTGCCTTTATGTTGGACCTCTGTGCATCAGAGAGCGAGACAGAGGGAAATCTGCAGCACGCGGAGGGATTGACAGTGTTGCAAGCATCAAGATTGGCGCTCGAGGCTGCTGAGACTCCCTATAAGACACCCACATGTTGAAGCGAAGCGCCTCATTAGGTAGGGCACGCAGCGGTGTGGGCGGAGGACGATAGAGAGGATGGGTGGGAGATGGAGAGAGATGAAGGGAGTAGTTCTTCACGCTCCATCTGGACAGAATCTTTAAAAAACGTTCCTGCCATGTCGGGACTTTGCACAGGAAGTTCAAAGTGTTGGTGACACGGAGGAGGGATGGAGGTCACCGTGAAATCCTCTGAACGGGCATCTAACTGATAACGAAGCAGGATCATTCCGAACTATCAGACTTGAACTGCCCACAGCTCTTTAATGTGTAAGGACGATTAGTTATAGCTGGCCAAGCACAGTCAAGTGCATAATGGGGCAGTGAGGCCAAAATGTCTAGTACAGCGAGTAACAGGGTGGTAAGGAGGTGGTGGTAGAAGCTAGGTCAGCTATTGTCAGTGGTTGGCTTTCTTCACATTACAGAATTCCACATCCTTTCATATCCACAAATCTTACATCCCACTTTGTGTAATTGATTGTTTTGAATGTCTGATGTCAGTCTTCTGCTCCATTAGCTCACTTGTTAGTGCACACACATTCGCTGTCGCTCTCTCTCTTGCTTCACCAGTTCGTTCTAATCCCCAGGGCATCAAATACTGGCACTTTGTCACGGCCGTCAGCGTTAGATACCAACGCTTAAAGCTGAAGAAGGCCAGATTGGAGCAGATATGACTAAAAAAATTATTTTTATAAAATGGTCGCTATATCCTGACAGTAGTACATGAAACAGGTAACCTGAAAAAAATCATGTGCCTCTGTTATCTCCGGTGCTCCTAATGGCATCTGCAAGATTTCACAGACCGGAGGAAGACAACCAATCAGAGCTGATCTGAGGTCTGCTGTCCATCTGCTATCTATTAGAGCCAGCTGTCAATCACTCGTGAACTCCGACCAAACGGTCAAACTAGGCAGCGCTGATCAAATATGAATCAATTTTATGTTACTGTAATGCCTATTTCTCGCCTCAAATGTTTTCAGAATCATCTTGTAGTGTACTGTTTAGCTGTAAAATGCCATGTTAAGATCAGGTTGAGATGGCTTGAAGGAACGCCAAGTACCGGTCACAGGACACAGCCAATAAGAACGCTCTCTCTCTGAAATAACCTGTGATTGGTCACAGTCTCCCGTCATGGGCTAGTGTTTTTAAAGCGTGAAAACAGAGCCATGAGGAGGTGTAGTAGTCTAGTTTTCTCTCAGAACACTTGAATTACAATATGCAGAAAGGTTATTATGGAATTTTTGCACAATGATGCCAAAAATATACTGCCTACTGCTACTTTAAGGCACCCTTTATTATCATAAATGAAATATAATACATTTCTGCAGCTAATTCAGGAACAAACTTTACCCTGCGTCAAACCTGTTCAGGTGCTGTTACATCATACTTTTTGAATATAAAATGTCAACAACTCCAGAGCCCATACACGGTATACATTTCCCTTTAGAGGTTTGTGGTTTTCTAGTAAAGTATTATTATGGCTGCCATAGATAGCAGTTCAGTAAAGAATACTCTCGTAATATGATATGCACTCACTATTCTTCTTTTTTTGAGTTGTTAGAAATATGATCCTTTATCTATCTAGCACCAGCTGGCATTAAAATGGGAAAGAGGGAAACTATTTTAGGTGATAGCAAAGATATTTCTGGCCTCTGCTGATGCACTTTCTTTAAATAGCCCTCTGCGTCTGTGTTCCTCAGATCACTTCATATTTCTACTTCATTTATATTTCCACTTCACTTAATCTGCCTTGCTTCCTGTTTTAAGATGTAAGACAAACTACCATTGAGCATGTTATTAGTGCTCAGTCACACAGGCCCTTAACCTCGACAAACCTGGGATCCATTTAAGAAAATCATCTCACTCCGTGGCCCCGAGCTCATTAAAACATACAAATAGCTGGCAACTGGCCTGACCTATTTTGGATCCAGACTTGTTTTAAACACCGATCTAGAGAGACACTAGGTGTTGCAGAGGGTTATCAATCTAAAAGTTTAATTTGGTTAATTAAATGTTGGAAGGAAGAACAAGCTATCATGATCCAATCACTTTCCAAATGGAAATGATCTCCCTGGCCATTTTATTTTTTCCCTCACAAAAACACTGACCATGTATTATGAGATATTTTTTCTCCTCAAATGGACAATAGTGTAGGGGTAAATACCCCTACACATCTGCTCTAAACAAATGCTCTTTTGTCTAATAGGAATACCATTCCTTAGCAGATGAACAGGTCCACTGCTGTTCAGTTTGAAACATAGACTGTACATAAGAAGGATCACCCATTGGTTTGTGGACTGCTGTTTTGATGTCTTGAGTTGGGCATTTTGGTTGTTGCTATCTTGGTTTTTGGCCATCGCCATCTTGGTTAATGCAACCAGAAGTGACAGAAGAGGGTGGAGCTACGTACAACCGAACGCTGAATAAGACATTTTCATAAAAACACACTATGAAAGGGTTAAAGTTCTAAGACAAAAACACGGACAACTCCCAGATCGGACAACGCCGTGGTAGCGACCTGTCAGTCACAAGGTAGCTACGCTCTAAAGCATCCCCTGCTTTATGGTCTATTTGACTCTAAATCGGACCATTATTTGCTAGATGAACATCATGCTGTACTGAAGAAGACTTGAAACTAGTGATTGAGACCATGAACTCATGTTTACAATGTTTACTGAGGTAACAAATCAAGTGAGAAGTAGGCTCATTTTCTCATAGACTTCTATACAATCAGACTTCTTTTTGCAACCAGAGGAGTCGCCCCCTGCTGGTTATTAGAAAGAATGCAGGTTTATGGCACTTCTGCATTGGCTTCACTTTTCAGACCCGGACGACACACGCTGGTCTGAACATGCTCATAGGGTATCTCTTGTTGGGTTTCTAAATTATAGAGTATGGTCTTGACCTGCTCTATATGAAAAGTGTCTTGAGATAACTGCTGTTATAGTTTGACGCTATATGAAAATAAATTGAAGTGAAGTTACCTCTAGGCCACAAGATACAGAAATACAGCTGATGTTATCATAGATACACTGACTACACACAGTTAGCTGTGCTTGTACTCTGGAGACCTAAACATTGATAAATAACTGGTTGAATTCATTATAGACATAAATAATTGGATGTCCTGCAACTCCTTGCAGCTCAGCGAGAAATTCTGGTCATTAATGCTTAAAGTATGCGGCGAGAAATATGTTCTCATGTAGCCTCTATCAGTCCCTGGAAAGTACTACACAGGTCAGAAACCCTTGATCCTGACCTTAATATCTAGAGCCACGTCGCCAACATAACAATACCGGCCGCTGTCCAGTACTACATCATTTTTAATCACTGAGCTAGAGGGGCTCTGATCGCACATTCAACATCTGAATGAGTGGACAATGTTACCATAAATGTTGATTTATGAGCCCCACACTGAGCATATCTGCACTGCAGGCTTCCCCCTCATAACTGGGTCACCTGATGAGAGAGTAATGGGTCTGTGGGACAGAGAGCCTCATAAATTATGCAGAGTAAGAGAGCGGTAAAAGACAAAGAAAGAGATAGACGTATGATAGTGACAAGCAGCTGGGGAAGAGAGAACGATAAGAGCGTCAGAGACAGTGAACCATATTCTTTGTTGGTCGGTAATGAGTCTAAAAACGATGGCTTTGGTATCTGCAAATCAAGCAAACAGCAAAATCAGGGCGGAGCTTTTACGTCCCAGTGGAGCTATCCATCATGCTGCAAAGCTGATTCACAGGTCGTAAACTGACAGCTCATTGTGTGCTGCAGGACCCCTGCAATACTCAGGTATTTTTTTCAGCATGTCAGCCTGCGTCTTCTTGAACCATTTTAAGCCACATGATGGACACACACAGCCTGGGAGGTTTGGCTGGGACAGAACAGAAATAGGTGGTGGTGGTGGTGGGGGGAGGTTCGAGAGGGGGGGGCATTTCGGGTTAGTACGCAATGCAAAACCGAGTGATCCGTCACTGTAATTGTGTGAGAAACTGTCAGCTTCCTGAACCCAGGAAATAAGCCATCAGAGCAAAGCAGGGTGGAGAAGAGAGGTGATAATTGAGTTGATGCCTCAGCGTCACCGTCGCAGACAGAAACTCACTTGAACCCACCAATTCAAATTAAATTACATCTGTTTCTAAAGCTGCTTGGGCAACACATTTGATTTATAGTAAATGAACACAGTTAAAGTAAACTACACTGAACTGAACACACATGATCAACAAAGTAAACAAGAATACAAAAATGCTGATTATGCACCAGATTCCTCCCTCCCGACGATCGTCAGCAAAGCCCCGACTTTTTGATGGCTCATAAGATTATCTTTCCAGATATTCCTGTGGTGTGATGTATGTTAAGAGTGTTTTAGTCCGTCCTGGCCTTGGATATCCTGTTGTGTGTGTGTGTGGGGAACCCTGAGGACAGCCGATGAAGAACGGCAAAGAACGATAGCCAATTTAGAACCAAGCTGACTGAAGCGGAAGAACAACCACCGCTGTCATGGCAGCCGTGGCAAATGCATGAGCTACTGCAAAACACAAAGCATAAAGTAGTAGTAAGATGGAGCTCAGAAATGGAGGACCAACTTGTTAATTTGTGGCAACAACACACGTTTATTTAACGTGTCTCCATGACTTCATCCATCTTCTGTGAATTTTCAGTACAAAGTAGCGCAAAAACTAACCGCTAATTCTTCCTGCCGGTCGTTCACCATGTTTGTTTTCACTAAAGTCACGTTTGATCGCCAGAGATTTTGCAGGATTTCCATTTTTTATTTTTTTTGTCAGGACTCTTGTTGTTCACGAATGGAATCTGTTAGTGTGTGATGTGCTGTTTTGGCAAATCGCTGCTCACCACACACTACAGGAACAAAACTGTTAAATTTATCCTAACATGTCGTTGTGTGTGGGGTCTCTCACATTCTCAGATTTGAGGAAATCTTCTTGTGTGTGCCAGCCTTATGGTAAAGAAAACACAACAACTTACTGTATTTTCAGGTGATTAAACACCAGAAAATACATACTTATTAATATTATATTCCAGTTCTGCCATTAGATCCTCTACACACTGTTATATGACTGAATCACAGAGTAACTTGGATAAATGCATAACTGGACATCGAATATCCCTTTGAGAGACTATCTATAATTCAATTATACCACACTGAAATGACTTGAAAGTAGGAATTTAATAAATGTATGGTATGTGTTACAAAATGGTCCTCAGCAATGTGTAGCATATGCGATTTAACGTGCTTTAACGCGTGCTCGTTATATATGCTTCTTTAATCCCCTTTAAACTGCAATTAGTGCCATATATTGACCTTCAGTAAAGGGGAATCCTTTTTCATGCAATGTGAAACCATCATATCATAACACTATAGGAACATGGCTGATCCCTGCCTCCGCTCTCTCAGGGGGATGTGTGAAGGGCAGAGGAGAGGAAAGGCGGCCTCAAACATGGACATGAAGTAAATATGAAACAGAAGAGCGTTGCTGAGCTTAAATAGGGCCTCTTGTTTATCTCTCTACCTGGAGCGATGCTGCTGTATGTGGATTTAGCTCACAGGCAGCCTGCAGCGCAGTGCAGCGGTACAATACATACAGACACATTCCTTCAGATCAGACTTCTCCGTGTGTGTACGTGTGTGTGCGTGTGTGTGCGTGTGTGTGCGTGTGTGTGTGTGTGTGTGTGTGTGCCCCCAGCACTCCATGCCCCATGTTGAATAAACAAGAATTAAGCAGCGCTGCCAGATAGAGTAAGACAGAGCTCAATCTGTGGTTGGAGTGGGAGGACACAGAGACAATGCCACATAATTGCCCCTCATGTGTGTCATGTCTATCAACCTCAGTGCATGATGATGCATGCTGTTGCTCTAAGCTGGTTAAGTGCCAGCGTGCCACGTCCCTCTGGCTACTTTGTGGGTGGATCAGTGTGTGCGCACATTTGGTGAAATCATATGTTTCCTTTGAAGAAAGTGGGTGATTCTGTGTGTGTGATTCTAAATGTGTAGGCCGCAGCAGCTCTTTGATTTCCTTCAACGGGAGGGAGATATCCCATGGAGAGGTACTGTAGGCTTATAGCGTCTTAGCCCAAAGATCAGCTTTATTCAGCAGCGAGCGAATGGAAGATGATTAAAGCCGAGATGACTTTGAAAGCTCTGGTTCTGTACGAGTAAAGACACCTTGATATGACAACAAAGCTGTGGACTTTGCAAACAGAAAATTATGTTGCATACGGTTTACTCTTCCTACTAGCTTTATGTGGTTTTTGCAGGGGCAGATTTAGTTATTTGGGGGCCCTGGGCAAACCCAGACATGAGGCCTCCCTTGTGTCTTATTCTAACCGTTTCCAGTACAATATTGTTGGTATTAAGGATGTTACACATTTCCATGTGATCAGCCCAGCCAACTGCATTACTAACCCTAGCTTTAAGTTATAAATATCTGTAAGAATAGGAACATCATTTTTTATATCAACACATGTTAGTATGACTATAGCCATTAGTGGAACTCTTAGTTGAAGGGCCCAGGATGATGCCTGCCTTGCCTAATGATAAAGTCCACCCTGGTTCTTTGTGTCTTAGCATGCTACTTTAAAAAGGAGGGACCAGAGCTAAAGGGACTGTGTGTAACTTTTTACACGTATAAATCTACCGGGTCGGAATCCCATGCGCGCTCGCATATACGCGCTCGCATGTGGCCGGAGTCTCTCCTCCTCTGCCTGGTGCCTTCGCTCACACACGACGCACGTTCTCGCAGTCTCGCTCCACCTCTAGACGTGCTGGGGCTCCGCAGCAAGAACCGTTATTGTCTCCGGCCGGGTGGCGGTGTCTCCCTCCGGGCGCAGTCGGGAGATGATAATGTTTCTCTTCCTGCTTCAGCCCCGGAGGTTCAGGCAGGAAAAGCCAACACTAGGATCAGCAGTGATTCATGGAGAGACCTTGGTCTGGTCAGCTAACATTACTGCCAAGCAGGTGAAATATAGAGTGATATTGTGGTTTTAGCTGACGTGTGTCACCTCACTGTTTTGAGCAATGCTCGTTCGTGTCTATTTAGAGCAAGCAAGCGTGAACCCGACGCTGACTTTCGTTGACTTAACAGGTCACAGGTGTCGCTGTTAACAAGCAGTTCTGAAAGTTACAAATAGTCCCTTTAAGTGCAGATGTCAGCTAAGTGCCAAAATAGCTTGACCAAGGTCTTCACTGAATGACAAACATGCAGCAGATGTCTGATTACATTTGACTTAATCAGCTTTTGTTGTCTCTGTATATTTTACGCAGTCAGTATTGCTTAGCCTATAAATTATAACTTGATTGAGTAGACTAAAGCCTGGAGTGTGAGCTGGGAAGGTCAGACACTTTACAGAAAAGTGAGACCGGACTGTTGAGCTCATCTGCTGAACTACACAAGCAGATGTTTTCTCTGCTCACTGGCTCGCCCAGGCAGGACAAACTGCAGCTTTTTAATGTGCTGGTAAATAAATGTTCATTACTTTCTCTGCTGGTGTTTGCACAAAATTTTTACGTCATCATCCATATGCCAATTACAATTATTGTCATATTATTGACTAACATTGATTACACTTGTTATTTTAGTTTAATTGGAAGACAGTGCGGTTTTAATCTAGCTAGAAGGAATGCTACATCACAGCTGGGTTTAATAGCAATGTCGTATGAATAACGAGCTCTGTCAGCATTCATTTTTTGCGACATCGTTGTATTGATTGTCAATTTAGAGATCAACTAAAAAGAAAATTAAACAGGCTGTTGTGTGATTAATAAAGTGACAGCCAAGTCTGGAATGCCAAGTTCTCCCGTCTGTAGTCGTGCATTCAGAGAGTTCGGCTGAATCCAAAAAAAGACGGAGCAGTGGGGGCAAAAAGATTAGGAGGCTTGTAAGTACTGGGCCAGCATATGAGATTCACCCAGTCCTGCAGAGGTCAGCGTCTTCTGACCAAAGCAAAGCCACGGCTATTTAAGGAGACTAAGAGAAGGAGAAGGTATGTACTCACATGTCAAAAAGGGGTAGATGCACATTTTCAGGATGTACAAATTGGGAAAAAACGCATATGACAATTAAAATGATCTGGAAAGGTAATTAGGACTTTAGCTACACATCACTATAGCACTTTGCTGCAAATATAGGGCATTTCTACCACTGATTTTATGAGCTTTGTGAGATCATTGCATAGTGTTGAATTCATCTGTTATACACACACAAGTATACGCTCATTATCTTTATATTGGTTCACTTATTGGACCAAGCTTAATTTGCTCTGGTTGGCATGTCGCAGCAGAGGAGGCACAAGCATGAAATGCAACTGTGGCAACATTTAAATAAGCGCCTGCCTGAGGTGGTGCAGAGAGAGGGAGTGATCATGGTGATCCCAGCATCAGTTATGACACTACCACTTTAACACACTGCCACGCCATGTTAAGTGTGCAAGCTCTTGCACCACCCCCCCCACACGCACACGCACACGCACACGCACACACACACACACACTGAAGCTGAAACTGAAACAGCAACTAGTGTCAATTTGCAGCTGTAGCCAAGTCAACAGTTTGTGAATAACAGCTAGCCTCACACTGTCTAAAAGGTGACAAAGTATATCTAAAATAATTAGGGCTGTCAAAGTTAACACGCTAATAATGCGTTAACGCAAAATGGTTAGAATGAACATACTGGTATCATATGAAACTAGAAAATCTAAGGAAGCCATTGGTACCAACCATGTCATGTCAGCTCAGTAACGCTCCAAAGTTGGGCTAAATTTTGGCGAGGAAAAACTACCATGGCCATTTTCAAAGGGGTCCCTTGACCTCTGACCTCAAGATATGTAAATGTAAATGGGTTCTATGGGTACCCACGAGTCTCCCCTTTACAGACATGCCCACTTTATGATAATCACATGCAGTTTTGGGCAAGCATAGTCAAGTCAGCACACTGACACACTGACAGCTGTTGTTGCCTGTTGGGCTGCAGTTTGCCATGTTATGATTTGAGCATATTTTTTATACTAAATGCAGTACCTGTGAGGGTTTCTGGACAATTATTGTCATTGTTTTGTGTTGGTAATTGATTTCCAATAATAAATATATACATACATTTGCATAAAGCAGCATATTTGCTCACTCCCATGTTGATAAGAGTATTAAATACTTGACATATCTCCCTTTAAGGTACATTTTTAACAGATAAAAAATGTACGATTAATATGCAATTAATCACAGCTAACTATGGACAATCATGCGATTAATCGCGATTAAATATTTTAATCCATTGACAGCCCTAAAAATAACATGACACCATGTGGGTTGGTTTTCCTCCTGTCCTCACCAGTTTTTTGAGTCACCAGCCGCCACTGTCGTATAGAAAAAAAAATAACTATGGAACCGGGAAAGGGGGTAATATTCCAAGAAAAAAATTCTGAGATTTAAGTGGCAAATTTACGAGAAACAAACTCACAAATAAAACCATAATAACAATCATTTAAAAGCAACGACATTCAGATGGTTACCACAGTTTTGCACTGCACTATTTTTCTGAGTTTTTTCTCGTAAATGTATGACTTTATAATTTCGCAAATTTGTGAGTTTTTTTCTTTTAAATTTGCCACATTAATGTAAAAAAATATCCGTTTTTTTTCTCGTGAATTTACGTCTTTAATCTCAGAATTTTTTCTCTGAATATTACCCCCTTTCCCGGTTCCATAATTATATTTTTGTTTACCTACAATGGCCCTAATATGCCATTGTACATTGTCATCATTGTGTTTTGATTTGGCCCTTTGAAGGACATATCACCAACTTCACCAATCCCACAGCTGCTCCCCAGCTCTGCACTGACTGAAGGATTTGAGACACATTCTAGCTAAAGCATCATTTCTCTTTCTAGCAAAACAGAGAGAGAGCATCAGAGCATTGAAGCGTGTACGCTGAGAAGTGCTTAGAGAAACTTTGAGTGTGCACAGGGGAGCAAGTGAAAACAGAGAGAGCGAGAAATGTACTCGGCACATAGTGTGCAACAGTGAGCAACGTCATATCTCACTGATCTGTTGTCTGATGAGAAGGGAGGGGTTAAACACCGAAGGCTGTTCAGGACAACATTCGCCCTGCTGGGAAGCACGGGCGTCCCTTCTTCCTAATTAACAAGTACTTGACAGAGCCGCTCAGACACACTAGGCAACGGAGCACGCAGCAGCCATCTGCAGAAGCCCCGTCTGCCGCGGCTTTGATGCTGATTTGAGCCAATGATGAAGTAAGTCACACTGACATCAGGCTGAACGCAGGCCTTTGAAGGAAGCAGACACACACGATGGCTCACAATCTGCGCCGCAAGATGACAACTCTACGCAAATAAAGCCATCTGACAGTAGAGGAAGACCTCAGAGCATGAAATAAAAACAGAATATTATTCACGTGAAACAAGACGCAGAGCTCTACAGGATGTGATGTAAATGTATAGATAAACTTATGCAGACGCACTGGATGATGAGGAGAGGATATGAGGCCTCACTAGAATGCAGTTAGGCCTGAATTATTGAATGAATGCAGCTGTGTGTGTCATGCATATGTGTGTATCTGCCGCAGAGAAGTCCCTGAGAAGTCACTGAGCACATTGATCTGAGTCAACCCCCCCTCCAAGGCTCTCTGGTATCAGCTGAGAGGAGGCTGCCAGTTCTGGCCGCCACCCAGTTTACCCCTACTTCTGGCAAATGACATCCACCGTGGACATGATGATAAAACTCTGCCATTACTGGTCAACGCTGATTCATTACTCACTCCATAAAAACGGTCATGTTGGTTTGTGCCAAGCACAATATTCTCTGTATCATCCTTTAGTTGTGATTATATACAATATTGGGATTTATTGTCAAACCACCAACAATCTAGTTTTACCAGTGGGCAAACTCCAGTGTCTGAAAAGTGAAGCCTATAGAGAGGCAAAGCCCCGCCCCTTCCGGTGGACCACCGTGGGATCTTATTTTGGAAAAAAATGTGTACGGTAATCAACGTCGAGAGACAAATCATTTTTTGAACCCGTTTGAATTGCACCATGAATCACACATATGACGTTTGTCAATTTAAACATAATTTTAAGTGAAGAAAGTCGTAGTTTGTCGTAGGTTTGCCGTTGTATCATTTAGTTTTGTGTGAAACCGCTCAGTAAACCACATCTCTCGTCTCGCGCAATATACGTTACAAATGAAACGGTAGCTTATCTGATGTGTTTTATCCAGCTACTCCTGGTCTTTTTATCAGCTGGGAAGCAAAAGAACGAGCGAGACCCATTGCTGGTGTGAGTAGATCCCAGTACGAAACAAACGGGCATCGTAGCTTCAGTGAGAGAGACGTCACTTTCGCGACTTTTGGGTGTGTAATCTTTCTAATTACGTATTTTCAAAGTCTTATACTTCAACATTTTTACAACAAACTGCGACTTTCTTGACCTGCAAAATTATCTTTTAAATTGACAAACATCATATGTGTGAAACATGGCGTAAATCAAATGGGATGAAAAAAATATTTGTCTCTCGCCGTTGACTACTGTTCAGATTTTTTTGGTCCACCGGAAGGGGCGGGACTTCGCCTCTCTATGAGTAAGTGCCTTAAACTTGCATTTTTTCTAATAGCCAGCAGGGGGCGACTCCTCTGGTTGCAAAAAGAAGTCTGATTGTATAGAAGTCTATGAGAAAATGAGCCTACTTCTCACTTGATTTATTACCTCAGTAAACATTGTAAACATGAGTTTATGGTCTCAATCGCTAGTTTCAAGTCGTCTTCAATACAGCATGATGTTCATTTTCGTGAATTATGGTCCCAATTAGAGTCAAATAGACCATAAAGCAGGTTATGCTTTTAGGGCGTGGCTACCTTGTGATTGACAGATCACTACCACGGCGTTGTCCGGTCTGGGAGTTGTCCATGTTTTCATCTTAGAACATTAACCCTTTCACAGTGTGTTTTCAGTTCATGACAGTTAATCAGAACCTTTTTGGTCACCTAAAAATGTCTTATTAAGCGTTCGGTTAAACTTAGCTCCACCCTCTCGTGTCACTTCTGGTTGCAAGAAACCAAGATGGCGACGGCCAAAATGGGTGACGTCACGGTGACTACGTCTACTTCTTATTTACAGTCTGTGGGTGTTGCAGAAAACTTAAGTTAATACTAACGTTACCTATTCGCGTCACAATCACAATGTCGCTCAAATGTATGTGTCTCGTGCTTGGTTAGGGATGAAAGAGAGGGTATTGCAGTTGACACAGACATGTTATCCACAACTTTTAATTTTTTTTTTATAGTATTCAACATTAGCTTGGCTCATTAGCACATTAGTATGACATGTCTGGCTCAGGCAGACTTTGCAAACAAATCTGTGTTTGTGTTGTCACATAGTAGGAACAGAACAAAAGTCAGTTTTTGTTTTTCAATATGTTGAAACAGAATACAAGATTTGTTTCTGCCTCCTAACTGACATTTCTTTGAGATCTTGCTACTCTGAAGATTGTTATTCTCATTCATTCATATCATTTTTACCCCTTTCTTGAAAGAAAGAGCCGGTACTTCTGTTATAATTGTACTTTTAAAACTAGAAGCATACAGTGCCTCAGCTCTTGTGTACCACCGATGCTCAAACACTTCACACCCACTCTCGTCACTTCTCGCCAGACCTGAACAGCGAGTCGTGCGTTAAAAGGAAGTGACAGCTGTAAAAGGCCATTTTGACCCCCCTGGGAGAAGATAAGGTTGGAGGAGATGAGATGCCGCCCCTCCTGTAAGTAATACACACTTTGAAATCCATGTGTCTGCTTTTCCTTTGGGTTGCACACAACGCTTCTGAAACGCATTTCCTACCTATCTGCGAGTCGCAGTGCTCCCACTGTTATGTTCTTCTGCTCTGTGTGCACTTTTAACTGTGTGCATCAGAAGTCTCAGTCAACATTTTCACTTGTTACAAGCAAGCAGCTTCCTGTTGTCTTTATATAGAAGAGTATGTATGAAAAGATCAAAACCAGTAGAGGTGGAGACAGCAGGCCCTGTGAGGAAGGTGAAGGATTTCTGTTTTTTAATAGTGATGGGAATTCTTCTTGGAGTTCATGGCTGTGTTTATAAATGAGACATTGACATTCTCTACTTTGCTAATTTATGAAATATAAATTAGGTACATGTCCTTCAGCTCCATTGAAGCAGAAGAGTAGCATTGTTCTTTACAGTATAATGTGTGAAAGCAATAGCTTGTATGCAAACAAACATAGGATTTTTACTCAGGACCGGCGTTCGTGTCTCAAAAGAAAAACTAAAAGTTGAGTGATTTTGACATTATGTCACGTGACGCTACATCACTGCATCACATAACATTATGTCCGTAGCTTAAGTTACGTTACAAGCGCACTCATTTTAAGCCAAACCATGATGTTTTTTCTAACCCTAACCAAGTGGTTTTGTTGCCTTAACCTAACCGCCACTGTTTCAGAAGGTTACCACTTGTTACAACGTTAATCACGTGCAAACCTTCTGCGTCAAGATACTACACAAATGTCGGGCTCCTGTAACCTGATGTGCGATCTGGTTTGTTACACAGAACCATCTGAGAAGCAGTCATTTCAAAAAATACTCGGCAGGTGATTGGATGAAGCTTCTGTCAATCAAACTCTTGCCGAAGCCAGTCGGGAGAAGAGCAAAAAAATCTTTGCCATTGAGAAAAGCTTTCAGTGTCGTTCTTTGCTCTTCTTTCAGTGAAGAAATACTGATGCTATTGCAGCTTCTACGCTAACCTCTTCAGGAGCCACCGTTGTTGTTTACAACGAACAGTCACCTCTTCGTGTCGCCTCACACATACCTAAGCCACGCCCGTAGCTGCCAGTAGCTCCTCAGAGGACACTGATTGGTCCATGTTCTGGCTTGCCGGACACAAATGCATAACTTGAAGCCTGGCAAGACAGATTTTCGTGTGATATTTATGAGCCATGGATATATAAAGAGAACTGGATACAGCGTCAGGGGTGGGGTATGAAGCCAAAAACGCTCGACTTCCGAGTATAAAATTACCGCGATCTTCCGCAGTCATTGGGCCCATAGAGCAGGCGCAGTTGCGTTTCCTTCAACCGCGCCTCCCAGCCCTTGGTCCGGGTCTCATTTACATGAACGGAAGAAGGGAAATAACTCTGGATTCGGCTATTAGTGCATTTTACAACTTTTCGGACCTAACGTACTGGGAAGTTGACAAAAAATGATCTGCTGAGTTACAGACATCTCTTTCCAAATATAAGTCTGTGGGAAAAAGTATTTTTGGGCCCACTGGCATCTCGTGACGGACCAGGAAGTTGTAGTACCACGCTCTTCCTGGGGGCTTGGTGATCCCGCTATTCTCGCATGATCTCGTGACATTGTGAGAATCCAGCTGCTGTGTAAGGTAAGAGCTTCTGCCCAAGCGGCAAAATATGACTAGTAGGGATACTGATTTCTTGGCTTTAATCTTGTCTTGTTTAAAAATGCAACAATTCTTCAGAAAACACTGCTTTTACATTTCTTCTCTCTCATAAATAAACATTGGCAGCCTCCTGAACGGCTGCAGCTCTAAATGTGCGTCATGTGCATGATGCGAATAGAGACTTTCTGTTCTGTTCTGTTTTCACCGTGGGGATTTCTCCTGGGTCATAAGCCCCCATGGAATTCAATCCACATCTGTTTGCCATTCTTCCTTTTCATGCTCCAAACCTCTTCATCTTCGCACTGTTGGTCCGTGCACTTCTTGTCATCATCAGGCTGTTTTAGCTATCGGGGTTGTCTCACTGTCTCTGTGCGTCCGCAGGAAATGATACGTATGGTCTCAAATGATTAACATCCATCATATAAGGCTGTTTCCACAGGGCTACCATGAGAGTAATGGCATCTGTGAAACACTGGCTACACTGCCAACAAAACATCAACCACCACCCTCTGTCACCCATTTCTGATCTCATTAACCTCCAGGCGACACACCCACCACACATACTGTATCATATCCATATATTCTCTCACTCTGAGGCATGTTTGCTACTGTTTGGTGTTGTTGTGTACATGGCATGTGTGCATTTATGGGCTGAGGCTGCTGTCATGAGGAGATAGCAGTTCCTCGGGGGTTGACTGACCTTGTGCTTCTCAATGTTTCGCATATTCAACTCCCAGCAGTGCTCCTCCTTTATGAACAGTCACAGCTCCTCATTATTCCTCCTTCATATGTCACAAAGACGCAATGTACATCCCACCTGTGGACTTTGCCGATGTTTGTTGTGTGTCACGGATCTAATTTGTCTTGATCTTTGTGTTTCCTTTCATCTCCACTGTGCTTTCTGTGTATCAAATCACTTGGCTCTCCGTGACAAAGTTCTGTCAGTGAGACTATAAAGTAACACTACTGTATTGTCACTACTGCTACTCCTGTAACCCCGGCTCCTACTGCGTTCATCTCCACTTTGACTTCTACCTTTTATATCCCCTGAACACTTCACCCGTATGTAATTGTTGAACGTGTCATTCCAAAAGCATGGGCATTAATCTGCTGCGAGAACAGCCTGCGCTCTTCTGGGAAGGCTTTCCTCCAGATTTTGGAGCCTGGCTGCAGGGATTTGTGGGATTTGAATTTCATTGTCATTGCACAGAGTCAACCGAGACAACAAAATGCAGCTTAGCAACTGACTAGAAAGTGCAAACACCAGCAACATGCATATAGATGTATATAAATATAAATGAAACACAGAACACAGAATGATAAATATGCCAATCTAAACCAGTTGTACATATTACATAGAATGTTGTGTAAATGTACAATGTAAACAAAAAGCTAGTGCTTTGTGATTTACAAAGTGGCTGCTGTTGCACTCTGGGATGCCTTAAGAACGGGGCAAAGACAGTCTGAGATGAACGTACCTGAACTAGCCAAAAGAAATAAATCATACAGTTCAGTGAGAGCTATTTGGCTTACAGTACTTGGATAGCTAGCTGTCCCACACTGTAATTTCTCATCTGGAGAGAAAAGCTATCAAATTTGGCAATGGTGCCTAGAACTGCAAGTAGCGATTAATTTCACCACTGTTTGGTCTGTAAAATGGAAAACAGGAAATCTTCACATTTGTGAGGCTGGAACTAGTCATTTCTTTGCATTTTTCCATGAAAATTGACTTAAACGGTTAATCAATTAACAAAATTGTTGCTAATTAATTTGCTGTCAATTGTCAAATAAATTAATTTTGGCCATTAATGTATTTATGCTATAACTATATATATATATACTAAGTGTAAAATCATAGAGTATGCTGATAATACTGGCATCAATTGGTGTCATAACAAAAATTCTTAATTATAAGCTTAATTAATATAGCATGTATGTTAAAGTAAGACTATGTAACTTTTGCAGTGGTTTTTACAGGATAATGGCAATAAAGGCTGTATATAAGAAGTGGACGTAGTCACCGTGATGTCATCCATTGGTTTGTGGACAGCCATTTTCAAATCTCGAGTTCGGCATTTTGGCCGTCACCATCTTGGTTTTATGGAACCAGAAGTGACACGAGAGGGTGGAGCTAAGTACAACCAAACACTGAGGTGATTCAGTAAAGTCAGTTACTCAGCAGTATCTATCTAAAGTTTGCTAATCTTGGCTAGCATTAGCCACCACACACTACTGGTTATACTGGCTAATGCATTATTTCTCTTTCAGGTGCTAAATGTGAGATTGAGAGCATATCTATTGCCTCCCACAGCTCTCAACATGGTGGGAGCTAACAGTGCTATAAGTGCAAAGAATTGCAACAGTGCTGACACAGCTAACAGTGTTAACCTGTGCGGGAACCAAAGGGTGGATGCTACGCTTCCGAGATGATGCTGTCAGTTGGGACGGTGTTATTAGCTATAGCGGCCATGAGCTAGCCAGTGGGGCACGTTCACATGCACTAAAGGCACGCGCGATCGGCCCGGCTATGTAAACAAAGTACAGAGAAGCTCGGATTACAAAACACACAGAGGGAGAGTGACTTCATTCTCTGCTCAGGTAGACATTACTCCACCATATCTTTACATAGCAAATAGTTGTTAGCTGCTAAATGAATGCTCTGAGTGCCAAATAGAGCACCTTTAAAAGCTAGATTGCATTACACCAATGGTTCCTAACTTGAGTGTCGGGACCCACCAAAGCGGTCACAAAATAAAGAAGGGGTCCTGAGATGATTAATGGGACAAGAGGAAAATATCCAAAAGATTTTCTGCAACACCAGATTATTTTTAGTTTTTAGATGTTTCTGTAATGTAATTCTGGATATATAATATACACCATATTAAATATACAGTATATAACAGGGGTCATAAGTAGACATGCATTGTTTTAAAAGGACACAAGTCAAAGAGGTAGGGAACTACAGCATTACACTATGTTGTAATCACCCCCTACGTAATATGTGATACTTATTCCCACCGGGGACCAGTACCCTGCACAGAGGTCACAGAGACATCTAATCCATATTATCCCACCCTCATGCCCAAAGTTATCATGCTGGGTCAGAAAAGACCAAGGACACATGAGGACTTTTACGAAACACACCAGAACTCCATCACCTCATTTTTCAGATACGGAATGAAGATCTGAAGTTAACGCTCTCTAGTTAGGCGCCGCAATGACTCATCAGGCAGCACTCGCTCTCCCTTATCTCTGGTGAACTAACAAACAGTCATTAATGGTAAATTATTATACATCTCAAGGGGTCTTTAAGCCGACTGACTTCAAAGAGATGGCGCTGCGCAGTGAGAGGCTTTGATGTAATGTGCATGCAGGATTATGAACCAAGGAGCATTACTTTTATATTAAGCTTCTGTGCATATCCTAATGTCTATGGAGAAAAATTTAATTGAATAGATAACAACTTGATTAAATAATTGCTTCGTTATAGTTCACAGTATGATCAGCATGTTTTTCTTCTTCCTTCTTTCACTTGTTTCTCTTTTCCATTTTCTTTCATTATCTTTACTTTTCTTTCTCCGATACCAGGGCGACAGGTACGAAAACAACAGGTGGAGTATGGAGTAAAGTACACTTTACTGCCTGGACTGCCTGAACAAAGTTCAGAGTGCAAGTTAAACGTGTGAGGAATGCGAGCTATGTATATCTATCTACAGCTGTCCCCCTCCCACTCTGCCCGTCTAAACTGAGACTGTGTGTGAGCCTGGTCTTGGCTGAGATATTTAATCTGTGAGTCAGTGTGTGAAGTGATCAATATCTATGTAGTACAGTGGAGTCTCTTCATCACTCCTCCTCCTCTTTTGTTTCACTGAGTGCTCCTCCATCAATCAATACCTCTTCCTCATTATTATGCAGGGCCGACCAGCTCTGAGATACTGAATGCTGGCAAAGGTTGTGCCCTATGTCACCTTTTCTTCTCAGTGAACTCTTTCAGGGTTTATCACTGAATCAACTGTAGCAAACAGGCTGGTATGTGAGAGATAATGTGGGTGATCCAGTACACAACATCCAAAGGAATGCTCAACTCTTCATCATCATGTGCACACTGTCATCCTTAAAGGATAAAGCTGATGGTGTTCTATATTTTTCTTATTTTAGCTACAAAACTAGCGAAGGACAATTTGCGATTAATCGCGATTAAATATTTGAATCGATTGACAGCCATAATTATGATGTTACATGAATCTTGAAACACCACCACACAAAGTAACCTAAATCTATAACTAATGTAGGTCTATAGCTACATGTTGCAAAATGACCTGACATCACTTTCTGTCTGAGTCTCACTTCACTCGACCATAAAATGTGCAGGTTGTGCAACGAACTGGCAACCACTTGTTGTGAAGTGAATGTAATGGAACGGAGGAGGGAGTGCGCGACATCTAGTGGCTTAATGTTATAAATATTATCAATAGCACCTTTAACATTTCTATTTTATTTCTTTTAAGGCCCGGCATGGATGAGGCAGAGAAGTACCAACAAAGACTACAAGCCATAGTGGTGAGAATGCCTTTCTTTGTGTCTGTACTTTTGCCCTTTTACTGTCCACTTCAGTCTGCCTTAAACCAAGTTGAACTTTCCCCCCATGTCAAAATAATCTCACCGCACCATCGTTGTCTTATGTCACTTCAGTGGAACGGTCTCACTTGATCTGCATTGCCTGCAGTGAGCAGGCAAAGAACATTAACTTTCTGGCCAATAATCACTGATCTGTGAAATGAAAGGTTGGAGGGCCTGAGTGAGTGGAGCCAGCTTGACCTCTCTCCAATGTAAAAAATCCGTCCAAAACACGAGTGACCCACTTCACCAGAGAAGGCGAGGGCCTGGAGTGGGCCTCGGCATGTTTACAGCGTACATTAACGGTACAGATACAGAGTCAGCACGCATACAATGTGCTGCGTCACTGAACTATTTATCTCGGCATCCATGCACTCCGCCAGCTGTATCTCCCCGCTTTAATCTGTCGGTCACGTCACCTAAAAATATCCCCCCTCTCTCTCTCCGTCTCTCTCACTACTCTGCTTTCACACAGAAGAAGTCCTTGTCTACAGGGACCATGACTGCAAAGGGGAGTTACTGAGGAATTATATTAAAAAGCGGGTGTAACCCACCGCCATAAGTACAGTGTTCTTGGATCAAGTTCTGTCTGTTGTTAGTAGAAGAAACGCAGCAGTTGCAGTTGTTTTAGTTCACTGCTTCTTTGGAATAATTCAAGTTTTCTTGGCTGTTGAGAGATAACTTACAGGAAGACTCCTCAGAAGTGAGGGGTAAGTAGTGATAACATTCCTAGAAAATGAAATACGTTGTCTTTTTTATGTGTTTGATTACAGAAATGAGAATGAGCAATGTAAATCTTAAGGCAGCGTAGACAATCTGTTGCTTTCAATAGTTTTTACATCTTCTGTGATAGCTGCGGCAGGAAAGTGGGGAGAGTTGGCACTGAGTATTGGTCAAAAGACACTGACTGTGGAGGTCCTTAAGTGTAAAACAGTGAATTTCATCCTGCTTTATCAGCTGTGGTATGAGATTATCTTTCATAGTGGTGTCACTGGCTCTATAAACTCTTAAAATTCATAACCACCTCATAGGATTCCAGAGATTTCCCTCTGATTTAACTGCCTTACTTATCGCCTTCCTCTTTGATGACATACCTCAACAACGGTGACAGGAAAGACCACTTAGCTCCAGGAGTCTTTTTCTTTTTTTCCTCACATTCCCTCTTCAAGGATTTAACTTTTTTTCTTCTGTCACCAGGAGAGGCGTCGGCAGCAGGAAGAAGAGGAGAGGCTGACGAGGGAGACAGAGGAAGAGCGGTTGAAGACAACCCAGGAAAAGGTGATTTAAGTGACACTGTTTTAAGTTTTTCAATGAAGCAAATCCTTCCCACTTGGAATTCCAAACTGTTTAAAGAAAAAGTTTGACATTTTGACAATACGCTTATTCCCTCTCTTACCAAGAGTTAGATGAGAGGATTGGTACTACTCTCATGTTTACATGTTTGATAAATATGAAGCTACAGCCAGCAGTCGGTTAGCTTAGCTTAGCTTCGCATAAAGACTGGAAACGGGGGGGGAACCAGCTAGCCTGGCTGTGGTAACAAAATCCACCTACCAGCACCTGCTACCTAACCTGACCCGCCAGTTGGTTTGTTACACAGAACCATCTGAGAAGCAGTCATTGGAAACTGTTTGGAAAAGGGCAGGCACTTTCAAAAAATAACTTTTACGCAGGTGATTGGATAAACCATTTCTCAATCAAACTCTCACTGAAGCCAGTCGAGAGAAGAGCAAAAACTTTTTTTTTTTACATCGAGAAAAGCCTTCAGTGCTATTCTTTGCTGAAGAAATGCTATTGCAGCATCTACGTTAACCTCTTTAAGAGCTGCCATTGTTGTTAAGAACCAGTGGGCAACCTCCAGGTCTGAGAAGTGAAGCCAATGTGGAAGTGCCTTAAACTTGCATTCTTTCTAATAGCCAGCAGGGGGCGACTCCTCTGGTTGCAAAAAGAAGTCAGATTGTATAGAAGTCTGTGAGAAAATGAGCCTACTTCTCACTTGATTTATTACCTCAGTAAACATTGTAAACATGAGTTTATGGTCTGAATCACTAGTTTCAAGTCTTCTTCAATACAGCATGATGTTCATTTAGTAAATTATGGTCCCATTTAGAGTCAAATAGACTATAAAGCAGGGCATGCTTTAGGGCGTGGCTACCTTGTGATTGACAGGTCGCTACCACGGCGTTGTCCGGTCTGGGAGTTGTCCATGTACCAGCTTGATATTCACAGTACAGACATGAGGGCGGTATCAATCCTCTCATCTAATTCTCGGCCACAAAGTGTATTACGCATTTTCCCCAAAATGTTAAAATATTCCTTTAATAATGAAGGCTCTTTTCTTGTAGGGCTGGGATCTACCCATTTTTGTTTTCATTGTATTCCCTCCTTTCCAGCTGCTTTGTGTTAAAAATTGACCACTGATGTGTCCCACCCTCATGTAATGTCATGTCTCATGACTGTTGCCAAGCTGAGCTGCTTACTAGCTGACGCCTAGGTCGAGTGTTCTGGGTGGGGTCACTTGGACTTCATCCCGACTCTGATTTACTCGTAAACAGCAACCAAGTTATTTTCAGTTGCATTTGATGTGCAGGAAGCTCACCGATTTCCTGCACCAGAACCAGGGATTCCTTGTTACTATGTCAACCTGCCCTACAGGAGGAAATCAATGTAATTAAAGCCACGGCTGTTCTAGTGTTGAAAAGAATGTGGCAATGTTAACCGAGAGAAACTGCAAGAGGGGGAAGTGGTGATGACAGAAAAGGAGGAAAAAGGACATTATTTTAACATGGGTTGGGGATTCTTTGTGCTGAGCCGTTATGCGTCACATTCGCTACTTCACTGTTCCCTGCAGGACACGCTCTTTTGAAAAATAAACAACACTACATTATCTATGTACCCCAGTGCCGCAGCATGCACACTGTAGCAGCCTCCCACACAAACAGCGTGCAGCACATTTTCTGCTTTCTTCAACCACACGTTGCCTCGGGGCAAGTGCATTGCTAGCGGCAGGGACAGACCATTCTCGCTGCAGTTGAATGAGTTTAGCCTGAAGATACGACAACGCCTTCTTCATCTTCGTGGCGGCTAAATGGGAGGCAGAATTTGTCACTTTACTGCTCCCAGAGTAGATGATGGTATTCACAGCATCTCCACTGCAGCTGCTTGCTATTTGTTTTTTCCTAAGTCCCACACACCAAGACTGAGGCCCATGCATGGATACATGACAGATCTATGTGGAGAGTCAGATCAATCAAGAGTTTGGGGCTTCAAGTGTTTGAAAAAAAAGGCATTGTCAGGTTTCAGGTTGTCACTCCGGCTCACGCCATAGCCAGGCATGAGTGACAGATTGTATCTCAACTCCAGGAGCAGGATGTCTGCAGGCTGGGGGGCTGTGGCACAGAGCTGTGACACCTTTTCACTGTCACTCTCAGACAACAGCAGTCTGTTGGCCTTACTCATCCTGGGCGAGATCCAAAATGGCAGCGCCGCAGGCCTCGTTCGGTCTGTAGAGGAGCCAAAATGGCAGAGGAGCGCTGCCAGGTGGCTAGCTGTGTGTCTTGATCCCCTGAATGATCGCTTCTGGTCTGTGTCAACACAGGCAGAAGGCTTGGTGCGCAATGT
This sequence comes from Sebastiscus albofasciatus, assembly GCA_916701655.1. Classification (NCBI taxonomy): domain Eukaryota; kingdom Metazoa; phylum Chordata; class Actinopteri; order Perciformes; family Sebastidae; genus Sebastiscus; species Sebastiscus albofasciatus. The sequence continues at coordinate 63,433 of CAKAOI010045056.1, read as the reverse complement.
GTTTGTTTTCGGTTATGTCTCTGTTTTTCTGTCGAGGAATATGCTGTAACAGAGCTGACGCTAACAGCGATAGTCATAGCTTAGCATCCATAACTAGGCACAGCAGGGCTGTTAAACTTTGGGTTTCTCCACATGCTAAAGCAGAGTGTAGCGGGCTGTACGGAGCGCGATACTCTGTATCCAAAACATTTGGAGGGTGGTGTCTTTTTGTAACCTTTACAAAAACCAAACACAGTGTAGGGAACCGTGTGTTTATGTGCTCCGATGTAAGCTGCAACCGTTAGCAAGTCATATTAACTAGCTGAATGCTATCAAGGTAATATTAGCGGCTCTGTCCTTGTCCAGCAGCTCCAGCCAACACACAACCCACAACCCAAGATATAGCCAACACTTTGATTAGTCCTCATCCTAAAAGCCTCTTTCTTGTCAAGTTAAAAAAATGAAAATATACATTTGAAAATATGAACGAGAGCGTTAGCTAAACAGCCAGAAATCTTGAATCTTTGAAACATACTTACACTTATCTTACTGTATAGTACTAGCACTAGCAAGCTCTACACGGCAACAAAGAGTAGGCTATAGAAGCAAAGAGACGAAACTCCGGTGTTTTTTTGAAAAGTATATATACTGCTGTGGACACGGATGTCAGCAAAACGTATTTGAGACATTTAAAAGAAAGGTCCCCCTAAAAAAAATATCAATATCAGTTTAAGTGCACAATACATTTAAAATGTTTTCACTGGTTTATCTTCCTGTGAGACAGCTATACAGTCTATGTTTCCGACAGGGAACTAAAGCTGTCATCTAAGCTCTCGCCAAAGCAACCAGACTCCATTGAAAAACAATGTACCTTGCAGAACACGGGAGTTGCTGGTCTACCGCTGCCTCGATCGGTTAATTTGTTTGTGTTATTGTGTGACTTTGGTGTTTTAAAGTGTTAGTTTGGATTTACCAAAGTCACACAATGAAACAAACTAACCGATTGAGGCAGCGGTAGACCAGCAACCCTCCTGTTCTGCAGGGTAGGTTTTTTCAATGGAGTCTGATGACTTTTGCAAGAGCATAGATGGATTCAACAGCTTCTGTTCCCCGTCAGAAACAGCAGTCTCAAGGCAAGGTAAACCGGAAAAATATTCGAAGTATAGTGTACACTTAAACTGATATTGATTTTTTTAGGTGGCTAAAATACATTTTGCTGCTGCCCCCATCCACAGCAGTACATTGCTTAGCTCCCGTGCGGTATCTCCAGTCTGCTTCTCCAAACCGGGGGCGTGCCGACCGCCATCTAGTGTAGGTAATACACTGACTATGGATAAGTACCTCATACAACACCACTTCAAAACACCCGAATTATCCCTTTAAGTCTATTTAGTCTGCACTCTGCTGGCACTCAGATAACAGATATGCAAGGGTTCACATTTCTGAAGATATTATTTGCCATGAAGCAGCGAGTACAGTATTTTCGTCACAGATAGACTTCTATATTGACCATGACGAGATCAAATAAGAGGCAGCCATGTGACAGTTGGTGTAATGGATTATAGCCAAGGACATAAACACACACACACACATGCACACACACAGCTCAGACAGTGTCTCATTTTTCTTAGTCCGCTGCTCTGAATCATTTATTTTATGAACTCTAAAGTGCATCTTTTTGTGTTAACAAATATTATGTCTGTGCCAATGTGTGTCAGGGAACAAACCAAAAGTCAAAAGACGCCCGAGGACGAGGAGGCAGCTGATGCCAGAAAAGAGGAACAAGCCTCACAAGAAGAATACAAAGAGGAATCTGTCAAGTGTGCAGCCGCAGCCAGAACACACAGCCACTATCAGGTGAGATGTTTTTTAGAGTACCATAAATTCACACACAGGACAAAACAGCCTTGAATATATAGCAACTTCTGGGAGAATGTGATATTTTATCCGACAACATCCAGGTTTTCTTGCAAAATGAGGTTTGAAAATTTAGAGACATAGTAAATAGCCCCAAAATATTTTATGATTTGAGCTGCTGTGAAGGCGGTGAGGAAGTAAACACAGCATCCCCTTTAGCTTAAATTCTCCTCAAAGGCTGAACTTTGTAGAGTCTCAACTAAGATGAATATGAAATATGAGGAAGCAAAATGATCTCTTAGGTCAAAAGATGCAAATGGTATTCAGTTTGGCCTCATGCCACGTCCCGGGCAGCCGAGTGTTAAATAAATAAACGTTACAACAAACAGAAAATAATCTACTAGGCTGTACAGCTGGGGATGTGAGCGCTTCGAATTATGTATCATGAATAAAAAATAGAGAACAGAGCTACCACATAATGATTTATCGCTGCATGAGTAAATCAACACAGAATTTCAACCCTGACTTTGGTGAATAATGAAACAAATGTCCTCCTTGTTTTCAGGAAGTTTTCATGCATATCATTTGTGTGTTTTTTTAACTTAATATACTTTAATTAGGGCTGTTAAATCGATTCAAATATTTAACCACAATATAATCGCATGATTGTCTTTAGTTAATCGCAATTAAACGCAAATTATCTCACTTTTTGTATCTGTTCAAAATGTACCTTTAAGGGAGATTTGTCAAGTATTTAATACTCTTATTGACATGGGAGTGGACAAATATGCTGCTTTATGCAAATGTATGTATATATTTATTATTGGAAATCAATTAACAACACAAAACAATGACAGATATTGTCCAGAAACCCTCACAGGTACTGCATTTAGCATAAAGAATATGCTCAAATCATAACATGGCAAACTGAAGCCCAACAGGCAACAACAGCTGTCAGTGTGTCAGTGTGCTGACTTGACTATGACTTGCCCCAAACTGCATGTGATTATCATAAAGTGGGCATGTCTGTAAAGGGGAGACTCGTGGGTATACCCATAGAACCCATTTTCATTCACATATCTTGAGGTCAGAGGTCAAGGGACCCCTTTGAAAATGGCCCTGACAGTTTTTCCTCGCCAAAATTTAGCATAAGTTTGAAGCGTTATTTATCCTCCTTTGCGACAAGCTATGAAAGCTATGACATGGTACCAATGGATTCCTTAGGTTTTTCTAGTTTCGTATGATACCAGTATCTTCACTCTAGCTTTAAATCTGAGCCCGCAAGTTGCGTTAATACTTTAAAGAAATTAGTTAGTTATTAATATATCAGCCTACATTCATCATACATGCATCATAGCATGTTGACTTTAAACTGCACTGTACAGCCCAAATTTAGCTCAGTGTAAAACAGGATACCAACAGCAGGACTGAAATGGCTGTTGGGCAAAGTAGTCTCAGCGCCTTTTGACATGCTGGGACTAAGCTTGGTTCAACACTTCTCTGATGATGGCTGTGAAATATTTATGGCAGGGCACAAGTTGGGGAGGGCTCCAGAGAGGAGGGGGAGGCATGTGTTTAAAGTTGCAGACTCAGTGTCTGTTTTAAGTGTCTGGCCATGGAGAGCACTTAAATTGTCTCCTTTCTTTGCCCGCAGGCTGGCACTGACGAGGACGTGCAAGGTAAGAAGTCAGCTGGGCTGTAATCGTCCTTAGCTTACCATCCGCTTCTATCTCTTCTTTGTCACTCTCACAACTACGCCTGCCCAGCATCTATTCTCTCTTGACAGATGATAATTTACCAGAACTAAGTCTTTGCACGAAGAATAGTCATTGAAATCAGGGTGACAGAATGGAGCCGCGTGCTGAGAAACAGCTCCATTCTGACTTACGTCCTGCCTGCATGTGACTCATTCTGCTGTATAAGAAACACCATGAGGGCAAAAGTTTAGCCCAACCCTATTCAGTCAATGTGCACAAAGTGCACATTGAAGCTGGGAGTGAACAGGGTGTGAGAGTATAAGAGAACAGCCGACGTAAGGCAGAAAGCATTCGACACATCATTAACTAAAGTATGGACATTGCAAAACAGTTGGATATTTCAGTAAATAGAGAGAAGTGTACTGATGACTTTCTTCCATAGACTGTATATAAGAAGTGGATGTAGTCATTGTGATTTCACCCATTGGTTTGTGCACTGACGTATTGAAGCCCTGAGTTCGGGATTTTGGCCGTCGCCATCTTGGTTATTTGCAACCAGAAGTGACACGAGAGGTTGGAAGACATTTTTAGGCAACTACAAAAGTTATAATTAACTTTCATGAACTGAAAACACACTGTGAAAGGATTAAAATTCTAGGCCAAAAACGCAAATAACTCCCAGGATATGTATACTGATTTCTAAGCAAAAATACATTTTAGTTTTACTTCAACTTACACTGGAATGTACATGTTTTTTTTTTCAGTGAATAAAAAGGCTGAGCATCACTTCTCCACACAAATGGCACAAAGGATGTTTCATGATGGTGGGCAAGAAGGTCGATCAGGTGAGGCACAGCAATAGACTTTGTTGTAACTTATCAGAAATGTAGATTATTTACATTATTTAGTATGGTGTAATGACAAGGCTCTGAGGATATACTGGGGTCATGTATTCAGTATCTTTGGCTCAAATTCTGTTTGAGTTTCCTGAAGATCAGATTAAAGGCCCTCAAAAGTCTAACTACAGCCCTTTGTGATTAAGTGAACGGAACCAAAATGTTTTTCTGCGGAAAATGATAAATATACAACTCAAAAAACAGCAATTTAGACTACAGAATATGTTATTTGCATTAGTCTCTCTAGTCTCCTCTTGCAAATGATGACCTCCTCTATTTAATGCCGCTCTATACCCTCAGGGTACGACTTAGCGATGGGACGTAGGTGAAAGGCCGGAGAACAATGTTATATTTAGCCCACTTTATTATTTCTGTTCATTAATGTTTTATGCCCGCTTGAGGGCTGTATGGAGTAAAAAGCTCACTGCATTTGGCTTATTGTGTCTCTATATTGTATATTGTGTCAGCTCATATTGGTTACACAAAGCTCCGGTCCTGACCTGGTATCAACCTTTAATCCTCTCACCTTTTAAACACACCCAAGCTTAAGGACTGTTTGTCCTGGACCGTTTGTCCTGAATATTTTATCTTCATAATATCAATTCTGTCCCGTCTCTTATATTGCAGTCCTGGGAATGGTGGCAGTGCAGGTCGAGAGAGACCCTAAGACAGGTGCCACTGCCGTCAGGTCAGTTGCCCCCGTGTCCAAACCGGCTGGTGCGCCGACGGCTACCTCTGTCTTCGACGATGGCAGGAAGAGTATCCATGCTGTCGGTGGGTCAGGGAGTCAACCTTCGTCTGAAGAGCTCGGGCAGATCTTGAGCGCTGTCGATGGGGTTGGTATGAAAGTGCTTCTGGATGAGGTCACAGTCACGCCAAACAAGGCGGAGGCAAAGAAAGTGAATGCCAAAAGAGCTCCGAAGGGAAAAGTCCTGTCTTTTTCTACCCGTAATGCCATGTCAAAGGAGGACAATGGGCAGTCAGACAGCTCTAGAGGCTACAGCTCTAGAGGCTACGACGTGAAAGCCAAGCTGGGGACAGAGGACCGTTCTGTAAGGATGGGAAACAAGGAGGATGAAAAAGAAGACAGAAGCGTCATGGCGGTTAAAGACATCGGATGTGAAGTAGGTAACGTGGAGGATCTAAAGTTGGAGGAAGGCCCAGTCACTCTTATGTTCATGGGATACGCTGATGCTGACCAAGACGACGGCCAAGAGGACAGCCAAGAGCAAGGCATGCTCACCGTGGAGCGAGTGATCATCACTGAGGACGGAGACGTCTTAGGACCTGAAACGTCTGCTTCACCTCAGGCAGAGAAAGAGTCCAAAGTGTTTCAGGACATTGCCCTGGATGGAAATGGGGCAGGAGGAGTTAAAGTCCAGGGGGAGGAAGATGATAAGGGGCTGCCTGAGTCGTCTTCACCCAGTAAAGCAGAGGTAGACGGCATTTCCAAGCGCAAGACCTGCAAGTGTTGCTCTGTCATGTAAGAAAGTGATTGAAGAGAGAGACTCCCCTCATCAGCCTTAATGGTATCATTTGTAATATTTGTGACACTACATGCTGCCTTGCTGCCTAAATGACTGACATGAGAGAATAGACCACCACCTGCTGTGGTCTCACGATGGTTTTGGCTCTGAGCACCCATCACTTCACTTCACATTGCCAAAGAAAGAGACATTTATCAGATTATAAGTCTTTTGTAGCAGCCGTGGACTGATAACAGCTCTGAGGGACTATTCAAATCCACTTCCTCCCTCTGGTGGACAAAGCTGAGAATTTCAACAAGCCCTCCTGCAGACATGCAGATGTCTCTAATCTCAAATGTGTCTGTGCCTTATTAGCCGAAAATATTCCATATATTTAACTGTAACACAACGATGAATGAAAAGCATAATTTACAGCTTTGTGCATCAATATTTCTAACAGCTACTTTAATAAAAAAAAAAAAGAGGGATATTTGTAACATCCTTTAAAACTTTTGAAATGTCCACTACTACTCAGGGCTATAGCTTTCATATAGGACACCAATGATGTTTTATGAGAATTTGTTTTTTTAATGTCCTGAGGAGGAGTTTGTATTCTACAATTACACATGAATTTCACATGTTGAGTTTCTGATTCAGATGTATTTTAGTGTAAAAATCCTTAAACTAATAATTCAACATTTTGGGAAACTAGTGCAATGCCCATTTAGAATGGGCCTTTTCATAATGGGCCAATTTCTTGGTCCCTGATAGTGCTGCTTGCAGCTTTCTTGAGAACCGCTCACCCAAACAACTTCACACTCGGCACTGCGCTACCTTCAGTCATGTGCAATACACCATGACATAGATGAACCCCCTAGCAATGCTAGAGTATATGTGGAGCTGTACCCAGCATGTCGTTCTGCGGTGTAACAATTAGTAGGGGTCCCCTTGCAATACACTAAACAGAGCGCATCTCTGGTAAACACAATATTTAAAGTGGAGCTTTTGTGTGATTCTTTGTGGAGAAACTCAGTTTTACAGATCTGTTGATTAAATCAACTAATTGATTGGTCGTCAAAAACACATTAGAGCGTTAATAATTTCTTTAGTTGAGGACAGCCCTAGTGATCTACATAACGCACCACTAATAAATGTGCCCAGTAGATCTCAAGAGCTCACACTTGACACTGTACTTCCTTGGGTCCCCAGCAATACACCCGCCAAGTGTGGAGGCGATCGGATGAGCTGTTACCGAGAAAATCGAAGGACGGACAGACAGACAGACAGGCAGACAGACAGGCAGACAGGCAGACAGAGACTCCTTTCATTTAAGTTAGATTAGATACCTCTTAGCAAGAAAGCAAAGTCAAACTATACCTTCAAATTGGATTATTTTAGGTTTCAAACATGCATTAAAGTAAAAAGATTTGGTATTTCTCCACCAGAATTATATTCCTGGCATTGTGGGAAAGGCTTTCAAACTGTATTTAGGACTCTATAATAGTATAAGGAGATGAAATGTGCCAAAAAAACAAACAGTTAAGAGCAGTTAAGCAGTTACATTATTATAGAAAATGTGGGGAAAAGAACAGTGGCTTGTTCAAACTTTTCATTTCAGGTGAGGTTACACTGGAGGAATTTCATCCTCATCTCTAAAACCATGTCTACAGGTCTACTACACTGCTTTTATTATTTCTATCACTGTGATTTGTTATTCAATTTATTAATTACCATGGATGTTTACTGGAATATATGATGATAAAACTTAACATAATTAGTATATTATCTGTTTGGTTTTTTTTAAAACACATTAGATTTGAACTGTACTTACAATTTTTACACAAACACAAAAAAACACCGTAGTTCCACATCTCTGTACAAAACAACAACATGGGGTTCACGCTCAACGTTTCACTAAAGTCAAAGAGGATTTTGTTTTGCTCACATGACACAGAGGAAGGACAGGAAGGTGCAGGTGCTAAGTAGATCAGCTGGATCATTCATATTTCCATTGAGCTTCGTACTATCATGCAAAGGAGATGAGAGCAGCGCTACACTCAGGTGGGTCTCTTCAACATTTCTACTTTCTATGATGTGATGATATAATTGAGTGTCAGGTATTAATAGTAACGCTTTATCTGGTCATAGCAAGGGAAAAAAAATGCAGTTAAAGATCATGTCCTATTCATTAAAACTTTGTTTTCCTTAAACATTATTTAAATTAAAATAATTAAAACAATAATAAATTGCATTTATGATACAATTTGCCATTATGAAACTGCACGTACAATGTCACTTAACTATTTAAACGGTTTTGAATCGCATTTGAAGTAATCTATTAGAACCCTCTTCACAACAACAGCGTAGAAAATGTTTCTTGAAAGGAGGATGGAATAAACAGGTTAAGCTCATTAAGGCGCATTAATATGTCCTGTTGCTTGAGCTTTATATACAGTGTGGTGCTGCTGTTGGTAATCCAGTGCGGCTGGCATTAAGCCCCTGAATGCAGGTGTAAATATAGAGTCATAGATTTAAACCTGCAGCTCAGGGAACCAGATAATATCGGGATAATATTCATATTAAGAACATATCTTGATAAAGTATTCAATGACACGGCATATTGTATCCATGTTCTCTGTGATGCATCAGTGCAAAATACACAACACAGGTCCAGTTAAAGAGGGATAGTTGTTACAGGGCTGATCACAGACCAGCAACACTACGGCTCATGGATAACAGGCGTTAACCCGATGAGCTAAGGTCTGTAATATCAGACAGAATGATGGGAAAGCGTAACTCTCAACAGGCAAACTGGTGAGATGATGAGAGTCTCAGTGGCTGTCCAGGCCGGCAGATACTGTACATAGTGTGCTTGCCAAAACAGACAGAGCAAAGCCGATTACTGTTTCTCTTTGTCAGCAGAATTGGCTGTGCTAGGTCACAGCGGGGGAGAAAAGTCACCAAAACAACACAGAAGCTGTAAGCCCTGCTGGGAGGAAAAAAAAGGGGAAAGTGATGTATAGCTCTCGGTTATTTTGGTGCTTTTTAAACATGAATTCTCAATATTGTTGTGATCACTTCAGGCAGAAGAATTAATAAACTTTGATAATTAAACATCAAAGTCAAAAGAAAGATCTGCACACTTCATATCCTCATGAAGGCGCTGTAGCGAGGCTTGATTACCAACAGAGCGAAGCAGGCACTGGGAGATCTAGGCTTACCGTGTGTCAACTGGTTTGCTTTAATGTAGCTGAGAATGTGTCTGTGAATATGTACAATTAACACATAACTGACATGATAAGGGCCTTAAAGGTGCCCTGTGGAGTTTTCTTGTAAAATGACATTTCTGTTTACATTGAGTGTTACTCACCAAAACACATTGGGCCTTATTCACTAATATGCGCGTAGAAATGTTCTTACTTTACACACAAAATAAGTGTGCATGCAAAATTATGGTCTGATTCATGACATATGCGAACCGGACAATTTTGTTCTTAGTTAATCAGACTCAACCTTGACAGGCGCTTGCCCTCTAATTGCAATCAGCGTACTACAACGCCCCCATTTCTCTTTGTAGGAAATATGTTTGCCTTGAGGTGTATCATGGAGGAAGCGGTGAAGTTGTAAAAGAAAAGCATGGCCCTGAAGCAAAAAAGGCAAAAGAACTTAATGACTAAACGTTGGCCAGATATGCGCAATTTCACGGCACCAGAAATTGGTGGGAATAGCCGATCATAGGCCAAGTCAATATAAACAATGGAAACCAAATCTGTTAAATTTTAATATGGACATTCTCATTAAACTACATTGTAAGCTAGGACTGGGACACTCAGATTTTATAGTTGAATATTTTAATTATGACAATAATTGATGCAGATGAAAGGGCATCAGGGCTGCACGGTGGTGCAGTGGTTAGCACTGGCGCCTCACAGCTAGAGGGTTGCAGGTTCGAATCCGGCTTGGGGCCCTTCTGTGTGGAGTTTG
>CAKAOI010045056.1:7349-52757 GCA_916701655.1 Sebastiscus albofasciatus | reverse complement strand
TGTACCCCGCCTTCGCCCAATGTCGGCTGGGATCGGCTCCAGCCCCCCCCGCGACCCCTAACGGGATAAGCGGTTGCAGATGAGAGAGAGAGAGAGAAAGGGCATCAATTTCATAGTTATTTAATACATTTGACCAATGCATTAGTAAATAAATGGTTTTAAATATTGTCTTTTAAAGCCCTTTTTAATGATTGCAGTTGTAGAATGCTAATATGCATTTAGTTAAAAGGTGTGTGTTTACATTTTCTAAGACAGCTGGGCCTTTATCATGTGTCATTCATCTTTATCTGAGGTAGTTCTAAATTTGTTCCCAGAGTACGATCAAATTCAGGTAAAAAAATATTGATGAATCCCGGATTTGTGCGTAAAACGATTGTATGCTCGGTTTAAGCACAGATTTGTGCGGAAACGCTCTGTTTGTGAATGAGGCCCATTGTGTGCATCCTTGAGGCCTAATAAACGTGTTGAATGCTCATAAACATTTGTAAAGCAGAATTTTCTTAGTTTAAGTTTGAAACCTGCATCGTTTACATCCACATTTACTTTCTTGCAGTTTAATTCTTCACTGCCTTTGTTGGTGCATTGTTGTGTTTCTTGTATGTTACTGCCATCTGTAGTTCAGTGGAATAGACTCACTGATAAAAACATTACGCTCTACCGCTATTTGTGGTCAAAAACTCCACAGGACACCTTTCAAGTGGGTCCTCATTCCTAACCTGATCTTGACCCTGTCTTGAAGAAGGTCACAGGTTTCAAGATCATCCGTTGTTCCACTTTTGTGCCTGTTGGATGTTCCTGTTTAATCAAACTACTACATAGGAAACCTGGGGCCAGATAGTATTATTGCAGAGCAAACCTGTACAGATTGCATAGAGAGTGGGATGAACGGGGGGTTGACAGGGGCCCCACGTGGACCCCTAGTAGGGTTCGGATATGTCTTGTAGGCAGTAGCTAGCTAAAGATTTTTAAAGATAGACAAGACTATAATCTTTAGCTATTAAAAAGCTAGTTCTGTTTTGTAAAAGCTAATTTTACTACCTATTCATCCCCTGTACTCATCAGTCTTTCAATACTGTTAGTATTATTAGGTGATAACTAAACTAGCAACGATATAAAGGATTTAAATATCAACTTCAGTGACTCATGTGTCTCATGTTTTAACTTAAAGGGGAATAGAGGAAAGAAGACCCTCAAGTGCTTCAAAGGCTTATAAGCATGCAAACAAATGAACCCAGACCCAACCCTCAAGGTCTGGTCTCCCATGGTGATGGTGGTCTGTGGATGAAGATGGACTCCAACACTGTGACAGACCACACAGAGAGCCCATTGGTGACCAGTGGTGAGAAACCCCAAGATGAAACAGTCCCTGAAGTGATCACTAGGTACTACGGCGTGATGGATGATGAGGGCGCAGACGATGTCTTCCTCCCTCCTCCTCCACCCTACATGGCTCCTTTGCTGCCCACAGAGGGCAGCACAGATGCTCAGGTGAATAAGTCCAGTGTGACCCTTACAAATGGGCCAGCTGACGCCACAGAGGCTGAAGCTAATCCCAGTGGCTTAGACTGGCATCACGGTGAGAAGCAGTTAATGGCAGCACAGAACGAGGTGGATGAAGTGACAGCAAGTACTGCGCAGACGTTTAAGGAGTCTATGGACACTGTATCTCTGTCCAAAGACAAGGAATCCACTGTACCAAAAGATCAGGACCAAACATCAATGGAGGAAACATGTTTTGATCCATCCAGAAGACAATATCATGAAGATGCAACAGGGGACGAAGAATCAAGTGAAGAACCTGAGGATATTGCAATTTTGAGTGAGGGGCAGGAAAAGTGGAGGGGAACTAAAGCGGAGAAAGATGAATATCCAAAACAGGTACCTTCAAGCATTGAGGAAAACTCTGAGAATGAGACACATTTTGACGAAGAGGGAGAATCTGAGGACATTTGTGGTCTTGCTGAGACGGACCCAAAACTAACCGCAGAACATGTCGATTGCGAAGATGTGGAGGCAAACACCCCGACAGTGTCCAGTCGCCGTGCGAGTGATGATTTTGAGTCCTGCGGGCAACCAGAGCTCTACAAATGCAACCAAAACACGATGGACATAGCAATCCATCAGCCACAGGTACCAGAGATCCCAACAGAGGTGCCCAATGATGATGAAGAGCATGTTGACACCAGATCTTTGAACTATACCCTCACAAAGCATAACTGGGTGAGGAGAGAGAGCGGCACTAGCGAGACGCAAGTGTCCCGACACTCCATCTCCGAATGCTCTGAAGAGATGATGGAAAAGGATGAGCAGGAAGATGGAAGTAAGAGAATAGCTACTGATATCCAACAAGGAGAGCAACTGCTTCAACGTCTGCAACTGTTGCAGCTGAGACAGGATGGATGTATACCAGAGAGCCCTAATACCGACCAGGAGGTTGTCCAAGAAACGAGGGAAGAGACAAAGGACATGCTTGAGACTAAAGTAAATGATTTGAACGCAAGAGAAGCCAATCTGACAGGTGGAGCCGAGAAGGAAGAGAGTAGATTTGAGGGAGCAAAGACAAACCTGATGGAGAAGGAAAAGAACGAAAAGAATGAGAGTAAAGACGTCGAGGCAAAAGCAAGGATGTCTTCGTCCACAATGCCAGTTGAGACAGAGCATCACACGATTGCCGGAGCAGAGGCAGGAGACTCTGATGATGATCAAAGTGGCAGCTGGATACCTGCAGACTTGTCTCCGATCGGCCCCAATGAAACACCTTCCACCCAAATTCCCTTTCTACCCACCTGCCACCGACTCTCAGTTGTTGAGACGTCCATGGAGAGGCAGATCCACGAGGACGCCCAGGGTAAGCAGAGCCTGCAGAGAGCTGGTGGTGTCTTCAATCTCACAGATAATCCAGATGTGCTAGAGATCCCCTTCAAGACCAATATCTCGCTTGAGCCACTTGCCGCCAAGGATGGCCCAGACCAGCGCAGCGACTGGCAGTTCTCCGAGCAGAAGATGAAGAAGGAGATAAGTCAGGAGATTCAGAGAGAGCTGGTCATGGTCAACCAGGGGAAGATCCCTGGGGGGTACAGCAAAGGGGAAGTCCGCCAGTTGAAGGAGAGAAAGCTGCTGTTTGAGGCTTTCCAGCAGGATAACACGGAGGGTCCAACAAGACTGCGGAAACCCCCTACTTCACTGACGAAGGGTCAAGTTTACCCTTCTGTGCTTGAGCGCACGCGAAGCCTGGAGATGTTGTCACTCAAAAGTTGCCCTATTTCCCGAGCACATTCCCTCAGGCTGTATAAAGAGACTGAAAAAAGTCCTGAAATCGCACGATCAATGAGCCCAACTGGTGGTTCTCGAGACAAAACGCGCTTATCCCCCTACGCAAAACCAGAAAAACTCGCACGTCTGTGCAGAAGCATGGACTCCATAAACACAGATGTCTCTACATCAACTGTGGACACTAGAGGCAAAACTAGGGAGGGAAACACGACACAAGGATCTCCCATCCTCAAAGGAAACCCTTTCTTCAAGTTGCGTCCAGCCCTGGCTCTGCAGCCAGAAGTAGAGAAGGACATCCGGGAGGCCAGAGAAAGAGAGGAGGAGCTGCAAAGACAGAGATCCACTCTGTATGGAGAAAAGAGGCGGAGTAGTGAAGACGGAGATAAGTCACGATTCAAACCAATGCTCGTACCAGGTACGTTTAACATGAGTGTCAGTGGTGGAATACATTTACTGAAGTACTGCATTTGAGTACAGTTCTGAGGTAGTTGTACTTAACTTGAGTATTTCCATTTTATGCCACTTTATATTTCTACTCCACTACATTTCAGAGGCAAACATTAAACAACCCACAACCCACTTTAACAACAATATAATATTACACTCAAATGGCTTATTATTTTGCATAACAAGTACTTTTACTTTTGATACTTATGTTTCAAAAATAAAAGTACTTTTGTTCCTTTTAATACCTCTGTACTTTTACGTAAGTATCTTATGAATGTATGACTTTTACTTGTACTTCAGTTCAGGACTTGTTGCACCACTGATGATGAGTATTTGTATTCTGTGTGTAACTGCATGCACCTTAGAGGTTAATTTGTCCATTAATTAAACAATTTCGAAATTAAGAATATTTCAATGAAACCTAAACTTTACTGACAATGCCATGAAAAACTAAGTGGAAAATATAAAAAAGAAATGTATGGAATATTTTCATCAGGCTAAGATGCATCATAGTATGTCTAATAAGAGTCACTTAGCTCTTTATTCATTGCACATCCCAGCCTTCTGACACTCAGTCTGGGCACTTTAATGAATGCCTCTCTACATTAGCATCACATAGTGTTATCTAAGGAGTCTTATCGACAACTTAGTGTCAATCCTGTCACAAGCGGTTAAGGGCGCATCACTCTAGCAGCCGCCTGATCTGAGTCAGCTGATGCCAGTGGGCTGAGTGACAACATGAAGGCTACTATCTGCACTCCATATTGAGCCAGGGGCACTTCTGGTTCAGTTATAGTGTTGTGTAAATACAAATGACTTCAGACAGTTGATAGGTCTTGTTGAAAGTATGTACAGTTTGTGTGCATTTTTTCATGTCTGCTGCTGTTGCCTATATGCACAGCGGGAGAGCTTGGGGGCCTGACAAAACAGTGCAGCCAGCCAGTGTCATTATGTAGCACCATGTTAGTATTCTCAGCCAGAGCGGCTGGATAATGATGTGTGGGGTTGACTCAAGGTGAAGATGATGAAGCTACATGTGACAGCAGCATAATATGTCTGGGGGTAAAACCAGGCTAAACTGAAGGAAATGACTCATTCTTAAGGTCAAATAAGCTGCAGTGTGTTGTCCTAACCAGTCGTGACACAATACTGTATGAGAATGTATAACCCGAATACACTGTGATATCTTCACAGAGGACACTTCAGCACAGTTTTGACAGTACACTGAAAATATAACCTTCATACAGCAATCTTGGAACCCATTGGCTATCTGTCTGACGCCGATAAGCCTCTGGGGGGTAATATTTTTTGGGTTCGGGTGTAGCCTGTGGATATCCGGATGACAGATATATAGAAACGGATAGTTTAGGCTTTAGGAACTTCCTGTTCCATGCGCTGTTCATTGTTTACAGTCCGATTAGCAACTTGAGAGGTGAGAATGGAGCTGGAGTTGAGAGACGACATCTACGACGTTTCACAAGTAGCCAGTTTATACTTTATTTTTTAGCTAAAAAGCTAAATTGTTGTCAGACGATAGCCGATGGGTTCCCAGATTGCATTTCGGCCAATGCATTCCGCCTTTTTTGCTCTCCACACGGACTGTTTACCTGCATGCAACCAAAGCTCGCTCAAACATGATTGGTCGAATGGACAACAAATGGACTACAAACAGACAATAAACGCAAACCAGAGCGCTTCCGATACCAAAATCTTGTCCTGTTGCCTACAGATTCTGCATTTATATGCAGATATATAGTTTATAGACATTGAATATCCTGTGAATAATAAGGATATTTTAAATCATATATTGCCACATCAAAGCCTTTTTCATGTCAAAGCAGCACCCATTTTAAAGCTTTACCATGCTACATATATATACCGAAAATAATTAAACTGAGGCTGCAATTGAATGTACGCTATGCCCCACCCACCTTAGTTACTGTTGCTATACCTGTCAAGCTTTATGCTCTCTTTATGATTTCTGTTTTACAATGACAGGGGCAAATTTTCCATGTTGTAGTGTAACGTTAGACTACACTCTGATAAAGAAGCTCCCAGGACCGGCTTCCACAGAGTGGAGAAATTCTAGTCATAAACCAATCTTTTTAACGTAATCTGTAACCCCACAAAATGATGTAGTATGAAAGGCTGCTGGCCTTGAAAGTAACACTCAAGTTACTACTGTGGGTAGTAAACTAGTTAGATATGCTGACGTTGCTGCTTACGCAGACAAACAAAACAGGATTAGTTGTGAAATCCTCAATGGTTTAATTGGCAATTGCTGCCTGAAGTCAAATCCTTTCATGTTATCCTGCTCCTTGTTTTCTTTCTGTCCTCTAGATGTCAGAAAACAGTCCAGGGGGAAACTGGAACGGGTTTGGCCGCCGCCCTCCAAGAAAGACCAGATGAAATCTGAGCAGACACAGGTGACGTGCCAGGTCTAATTACTGTAAATAGATTCTCCCTTGG
Source organism: Sebastiscus albofasciatus (assembly GCA_916701655.1). Classification (NCBI taxonomy): domain Eukaryota; kingdom Metazoa; phylum Chordata; class Actinopteri; order Perciformes; family Sebastidae; genus Sebastiscus; species Sebastiscus albofasciatus. The sequence goes on along the minus strand of CAKAOI010045056.1, from coordinate 46,568 downwards.
TTTCTCTCCATTGTTCTGTAAGATCTGTTGCATGTGTTTGGTGTACAACACTGGCGAGAACACAGTGTGCCATCATGTTGTATTAATTACTAATTCCGGGAATCACAACAGGATGGATTAGCATAAAAAGAAATTCTGTTCTTGGCATCTCACAGATTATCATTGTTATGTATTGTTTTGAAACCCCTAAAAATCACTGATGAGTAGGCCTAAAGGTCAGGTTCATATCAGGAGAAAAATTCAGGTTACTGGAATTGTAGCTTTCTGGATCATGATGTATTGAGCCTATAACAGCTAGAAAAAGACATTAGATTGGAAGTATTCCCAAATGCTATTTGTTTAACAATGGCTTGGATTAGTACAAGTAGTTCTGAAATTGATCTCAAATTCAGAGGATCAAGAAAAGGGAGGTAATCTCCTACTCTAAATCGGGCTTGTCTTATCTCACAGCAGGAGCCAAAGGTTCACAGAGCAGGAGGTCAGAAGGCTCCTCTGTGGCAACGCTGGGAATCCGGCCTGATCAACGGGAAGCCGTCAAAGGAAAAGAACTGATACTGACCATCGTGATGTCTTCAACACTACAAATAGAATATCAATGATCTGCAAAGCTAGCGCTGCACAAGTCCAAGATTAATCAATATAACCAAAACACTGAAGGTAGTTCCGACTTAAATGATTTCTCTATTTTAACTCTGCTTTGTATATTTTTAAATGCTAGTGTTATTCAGCACATAAATAAAGCAAAAGTGTCGCTTCATTCATTCTCTCCATTATTGTTATGTTATGTAAAGAATACCAGTCCTTATACTGTTTATGGATTTTTAAGGGGAAGCCAAATTTCCATATTCAGTTAAAAAAAATTGGCATACATTGTTGTAATGGTGATGTCATTTTGTACACTTCTTCCTCCATTGATCTTTTGCTTTGAATAAATTAAGAAAATAAGCTCTTTATCAAAAAGCGTATTCCAACTTTCACACAATTGTTCAACGTTTGTTTGTTGTATATTTCTACAAATCAACACACTTTTTTATGATTTTTGTACCATGCACACAATGATTATTAGTAGAAAATTAACGCTATATACTTTCAAAATTCACAGTTGAGATATTAAAGGGGCACTCGACCAATTTTACACATTAAGTTCAGCTTACACAGAGAGTATTACTCAGCCTGTAAAATATATAATGTATAATGTCCTCTGTGGCTGTGGAGGGAGCTTTCTAAAGTCTGAAAAAATGACCCCCATGATGTCATCAGGGTTGTTTTGGCTTGAGCTTGGAGACTACAAATATATAACAGAAAGCCTTTGTTACAAACTGGAACTGTGGATTTTGAAAGATATGGGTCTTTATTGGGCAAGGAGGGTCTAATAAAAGACACTGTCTAGGTGCATTATGGGAAATGTAGGATCCAGTGTTTTTGAGGCTTGACCCATACTAGGCAATAAAAATTAAGGAAATCTCTCGGGCTCTTCTGTTTCAACTTTCAACATATACAAACTGCCAAAAGGAGATTTGTGATTGGTAGAAATAATTTTACAATACTACATTTCCCCATGCTAAATGAAAAATATAATAATTGTTTTGGTGCCCTATAGAAGTATGTGTCCAATCACTGAGTTGATTGTAAAGTCAAGTGACAGCGGAAAAGCCTGACAATTAATAATTAGATTGTGTCATCGTGCCTAAATTAGACAAGGAGTCCATGGTAAATGAAGCCGTCAGAAAAAGTTCAGGAAAACTTTAGTTGACCAGAGATCACATTTAATAGAGAGAGCTTGGTTTCTAATCTCCACAGACAGAAGCATACAGCTTAGCCCGTCTAAGTACCATCTGTCAGGCCAAGTGACTCTGCCAAGGGATGAAGGACTTTCACTCTGCACTTCCTGGCCCGGATATCCCAGCGTTAATTGGCCACAGTACTCACTAACCTACGGGCAGCGGGCCGCACGGCCAAGGCTTACTGTTGGTCTCAGCTATTATGACAATTGAGCATCAGCATTTAGAGTAGGGCATACTGTACATCTCCCAGTGTGTTCTACCAGGAGACACCAGTTTCATCCCTCCCTCCCATCCCATTGACAACAAATTTAAGGTGAGCAGAACAGTGAGGCTCTCTATAACCACCAATACAATTTTGAGGTACTAGAGTGTGAGAGTATTTACATTGTATGCTACTTTACACTTCTGTTATAGATTTTACAGGGAAAAACACTTACAGTAAACTTGTAAAACACAATGCATTGTTGAGATTGAACCAGTGGCTCCAAACCTTTTTGGCTTGTGAACTCTTGAAAAAGGTAGCATAACTGTTGGTGGCCCAAAGAGATAAAAAATCATCCAGTATTTCACAATAAAAGACCAGATTAAGTCCAAAAAGAAACACATTTATGTATCAAAACTTATTTTTTTCTGCTTTCCAACTCCAATAATCATCTCACAATCTCTCAAATTTATCTTGTGACCCTTTACTACTGTGTAACTGTAACTGTACATAAAGTAGTTAAAACCAGCTCCACCTCGACCAGCTACAATCGTAAAATGCTGTTTACATACTGATGCATCAGTATTAACAATCTATTAATGGCATATATAATAATATAATAATTAGGGCTGCCAAAGTTAACGCAAATTTGTTTTAAAGGCTCTAATTTCTTTAACGCATTAACGCAACTTGCTATTTATAGGTTGTAGCGGACTCAGTTTGAAAGCTACAGTGAAGATACTGGCATCACATGAAACTAGATCCAGCTATTGGTACCAACTATGTCATGCTAGCTTGTCGCAAAGGAGGATAAATAACGCACCAAACGTACACTAAAATTTGGCAAGGAAAAATTGGCATGGCCATTTTCAAAGGGGTCTCTTGACCTCCAGATATGTGAATGAAAATGGGTTCTTTGGGTACCCACGAGTCTCCCCTTTACAGACATGCCCACTTTATGACAATCACATGCAGTCATGGACTGACAGCTGTTGTTGTCTGTTTGGCTTCAGTTTGCCATGTTATGATTTGAGCATATTGTTATGCTAAATGCAGTACCTGTGAGGGTTTCTGGACAATATTTATTTATTGGACAATATTTATAGTAATTGTTTTGTGTTGTTAATTGATTGATCCAATAATAAATATATGCATACATTTGCATAAAACAAGCATATTTGCACACTCCCATGTTGATAAGAGTATTAAATACTTGACAAATCTCCCTTCAAGGTACATTTTGAACGGCTAAAAAAAATGTGCGATTAATTTGCGATTAATCACAATTAATTATAGCCCTAATAATAATATAACAATAATAATGTCACTTACAGTGGCCATTTTCTGCCGAACAAGTACTTTTGCTTTTGATACTTTAAGGATATTTTGCTGATAATACTTTTCTATACTTTTACTTAAATAGGATTTTGAATGCAGGACATTTAACTGTAACGGAGTACTTTTACACCTTTGTATTGGTACTTTTAACCAAAGGATCTGAGTCCTTCCACCACTGGTGAGGTAAGTGGTGGAATGGGGGGGGTGAGTAGATGAGGTGGTGCAGAGTGATTGTTTGGCAATGGAGTAGAAGAGATGATCTGTATTTATATGTACATTTTTTTGTAATACAGTCTGTCAACATATGTTTATGTGGCATATTTAAGCATCTATATGTAAAGATAAAACTTCATCTAACATCATCTAACATCTAAAAACTTTAGAAGAATAGATATCAGAGTATATTATGTCATATCATGTCATTGTGAATTGATTTTTAAAAACTACATTTGATTCCCCATATTCTTTTCCATAAATTCTTCTTTTTATGTGCATACTAAACATATTAATTAAAACATTTTACCCATCTAGTATGCATGTGAAGATTTTGTATCATTTACCACAAGAGGGCAGTATAGCCTCAATAATCAAGAGACAGTATTTCATGGCAACACCAAGACCACATGTCCGTAGCTTCTGGGCATTAAATTGCTTGTTCAATCTGAGTATGTAGGTATGTATGTTGGTAGATATGGGTATTTCAATGTGGATTTTAAGATAAAACTACAAAAAAAATAAATGACATATCTTTAACAGGACAATAAACCCCAGATCCTTTGACCCATACCTCTAACATGATATCCCTTTATCCAGACACATATATTTAGGTTTGTTCATAATTATGTTTAAGGATTGCTAATACAATACCAAGAAGTCAGGTCATATGAAGGGTAAACATATGCTAAGAAAGTACAGTAGTTATGTAACATTTGTAATGATGACTCACTTCACTGGAAGTCAGTGGCTACATGCGTTATCAATTCCATGGACAAGATGAAGGAAGAAAAGTTACTGAAAAGCACATCTGCGTCATATTTCTGCAATAGCAAGTGGGTGGTAATTTCTTCAGATGTTTGGCTTACACTCTGAGTCATTCATGAGGGCTGTCATGTACACAGCGCATTAGTGATGCGTGGATCTAAAAAAAAAAAAAAAAAAATCTCTGCTCCAAACACAAAACACAAACAACACGTCAGTGAGATGAATCGCACAATAATGTTATCTTTTTCAAACTGCACTTGAATCATCAGGTTAAGAGAAAACCCACTGAGGCAGAGCAGGAGTGGAATAAACTTTCTCTGAGTATTACAGAGAAGACGTGAGGAGGAAACACATCTGTTGAGGATGGATTGTATGCGTAATATGCCAGTTTCCAGCCAGAAAACAGCTAAAAAAAGGTTGACAGTTGAGGAAAAACTAATTAGAAAATAGGGCTTACGATACAGAGACAGGGGGCTAAATGAAGACAGTACTCTCCACTCAGTGCTATTATTGTCTTTCACCCTGCACTGATTGCACAAATACCAAGAGCTTTGTGAGTGGGTGCTGATGAGAGAGTAGAACAGTGACAGCTCTGACATCACCGCTCCTTCAGCGATGTGAGATAGGGCTCGACTCGGCTCTGCACCAGCGGCAGCAACCTAACGCAATGGACAGATGATGGATGACTCATTCTTTCCACCCACACAACTTCCCATCGTCAGGATCCATCATCAAGGAACTCTCACTTGGTTCCAAATTAAACCATCATACTCCACACAGTACCAAAGTCTCGGTCAGAGTAATAAGGCTAAACATGTAGTTTGGATATTACAGGAAAAAGGGAAAGATATGTATATCCGTGATTCCCAACCAGGAGAGAAATTACCATTAGATTTAAAGGTGCAGTGTGAAGGATTTGGCGGCATCTAGCAGTGAGGTTGCAGATTGCAACCAACTGAAACTTCTCCTGTGTGCCAGCTGAGTATTACGCTGGCCGACGTGAAAACCTGAAAACCAGGCGGCAACCTCTGGGACTGAAAAGTGAAGCCAATGCAGATGTGCATTAAACTTGCATTCTTTCTAATAGCCAGCAGGGGGCGACTCCTCTGGTTGCAAAAAGAAGTCTGATTGTATAGAAGTCTATGAGAAAATGACCCTACTTCTCACTTGATTTATTACCTCATTAAACATTGTAAACATGAGTTTATGGTCTCAATCGCTAGTTTCAAGTCTTCTTCAATACAGCATGATGTTCATTTAGCAAATAATGGTCCGATGTAGACCATAAAGCAGGGTATGCTTTAGGGTGTGGCTGCTTTGTGATTGACAGGTCGCTACCACGGTGTTGTCCGGTCTGGTTGTTGTCACCTAAAAAAGTCTTATTCAGCGTTTGGTTGTACTTAGCTCCACCCCCTCATGTCACTTCTGGTTCCAAAAAACCAAGATGGTTGACAGCCAAAATGCCAAACTCAAGCCTAAAACTGTAGCCCACAAACCAATGGATGGCGTCACGGTGACTACTTCAACTTTTTATATACAGTCTATGGTGAAAACGCGAATGGCCCCATCTAGAGCCAGTGATGGGTTTGTCCGTTCTGGGCTACTGGAGAAACATGGCGGCCGGCTCCGTGAAGATATAAACGGTATAAAAGTATAAAAGTAAAATGGATTAATGGCTGAAATAGTTAGCTGAAAGTACAAATGGTTGAAATAGCTAATAGGTAAATGGTTGAAATACTAAGCTAAAAGTAATAGATAAGCGGTTAAAATAGTTAAAAGTAATGGATAAATGGTTGAAATAGTTAGCTAGAAGTAATGGATAAATAGTTAGCTAACGTGTCGATCTTCTGCCAGTCCCAAGTAGAAATAGTATGAATGCAAACTAGACAAAAACGACCTAAACATTAACAGTTTAATAGTAAGAAAAAAAACATTGTAACAATATACACTTAATATAGTTAACATAATTAAACATAATCCAGTTTGAAATCAATTGAAATGAACACATCTGGAACATGTTGAGTGGAGTTGATAAAGGGGTACTTGTGTTCATCTGACAGGGCTGTAGAGGTACATCAGACAAAGAAGGTTTGGAACCTCTGAGTTACGGTATGTAAATAGATTCACTCAGATTATGTATTTTTACAGAAAGTCTGCATACTAAATCTGATTTTCTCACTCTAAGGAGGGACATGCTCAGAGTGTTGGACTTGCCGGTGCTTCTTCTCGAATTACTGAAGTGAAATGAATGAATAAACATTGAGGGAGCATGAGGTAAGGACGGGATAAACAGACCTCAGATGGCCCTGCTTAGTTGAGCTATTGTCCTCAACAAACCCTTCTATTCGTTTTCGCTCTCCCCGCCTCCTCCTCCTCTCCCCTCCAGCGCTTTCTTTCCGCACAATGAAGACTCAATTGTCTAATTCCATGATCCCACATTACAACAGTCAACAATAATAGAAAGAAGTCGTGCATGATAAGATGATGAGTGTTTGTTGAATGGCTTCAATTACTCTTTGTCTCCTTGCCTTGGGTGTTTCTATTTTCAAAGCTTGTGGGTTAACTGAGTTCTTACTATCTGGAAAGCAGAATGATTTTCTCTTGAAATACATTTTTGAGGAACTGAAGCAAATTGGCAATTTCCTTCTTGCAATTGAAAGGTATATTTAGCCAAACATTATGACAGTTCCACAGAAGTTATGCAGGGTAACAGTGAAACAGTGAAACATTACACTTAAGTAGAAGTCACTTGACTCGAGTGCCTTTTTTTTTCTACTTCCATATATCTGCCCCTCAAAGCCTCTATATACTAGCTTCAAATTTGTATTTATTTATTTGAATATGTAAACATAGGATTTACTGCAGGTTTGCTTAAAGAGTCCAGTTACAAAATCCATTTATTCTGAGCAAATACAATAGTTCATTGCAGAACAATAAGTGATGTCTTTGGTTTCACTTACATCAATGATGTGGGTGCGCAACAGCATCAATAACCAATACAATTTACGAAAAAGTACAGGAGAAGTTGCTGACAACCAGTGGAGATGCATAAGCCGTAAAACAGCTAAATGTTGTTTTTGTATGGATTAAATAGACAAGATATATTGTGTTAAAGCTGCAGTGGGTAGAAAACGTTATTATGGAATTTTTGCCCAATGATGCCAAAAATATACTGCCTACTGCCACTTTAAGTCCAAAAATTGATTGAGCTATAGCTTCTGGCAGCTATGTAATTTGTGTAATAATGCAGGAAAATGTTAAGTTGCTATAGTTGTTTATGGTGCAGGGTTGGTTTAAAGTGGCAGTAGGCAGTATAGTTTTGGCATCATTGGGTAAAAATTCCATAATAACCTTTCAGCATATTGTAATTTAAGTGTTCTGAGAGAAAACTAGACTACTGCACCTCATCATGGCTCTGTTTTCAGGCTTCAGAAAATCTAGCCCGTGACGGGAGACTTTGACCAATCACAGGTCATTTCATTGAGAGAGCATTCCTATTGGCTGTGCTCCGGTCATGTGACCGGAACTTGGCGTTCCTTCACCAAATTTCACAGCGGCGTCACAAACTTTGTCATTTTACAGCTAAACAGTACCCTATACAAGATGATTCTGAAAATATTTGAGGCGAGAAATAGGAATTAACGTAACATAATATTGATTCATATTTGATCAGCGCTACCTAGTTTGACCGTTTGGCCAGAGTTCACGAGTGATTGACAGCTAGCTCTAATAGATAGCAGCTGGACAGCAGACCTCAGATCAGCTCTGACTGGTTGTTTTCTTCCGGTAAGTAAAATCATGCAGATCACGTTAAGAGCGCCGGAGGACACAGGGGCACATGATTTTTTTTCAGGTTACCTGTTTCATGTACTACTGTCAGGATAAAGTGACCGTTTATAAAAATAACTTATATTTGCTCCAATCTCGCCGACTTCAGCTTTAAGACAGTAATTCTCAAAGTGGGGTCCGGGGACTACAGGGGTCCGTGACACTCTGTCAGGGGGTCCACGAAATAATTTGCTATAAATTATGAAATTGTGCTGTATCATTAAAAAGTAAATATCTACAGATGGGGACCATTTGCGCCAATAAAACTAGCATATTGTGTCCATTGCTCCCACCCATGTTAGCTTTGGGCCAAAAGAAACTCTGACAAACAAAGTGGTGTTAACATGATTCAAATCGAAATGTGTTTCTGTTTATCACTATCAAACAGGTCAGAAGTATTTAGGTTGAAAAGTTTTAGAACACAAATAGTTCAAATGGCATCTAAGAGTACAAATGGTAGCAAGCATTATGCTTAATCTGTGTTACGATTATGAGAGGGTCCTTGGAACATTTTATCCCCTTTAAGGAGTCCCTGGCACCAAAACGTTTGAGAACCCCTGGTCTAAGAGACGTCATCGATCACTCCGGGACAAAGCCTTTCACTGAACAACATGCTGATCTTGTCCCTTGGCTGCTGGCCTTGGCGATTGGCTTTGAGCATCAGGGGAGCAGTTCACTTTGGGTTAAGCCCTTTCAACTGTTCAAAGCCCCTTTTTGCATGGTTTGCCTCTCTTGTGGCTGCCGCAGTGCTGCCTCCAATTCTATTTTAGGATTTAAAGGAATGACAGTATTCTCGCTCGACTCTCAAGAAAATCCTTTCAATCCAGTGTATGGAACACCACTGGGATTAGGATGCAGTCTGCATTACATAAAAGTGAAGATCACATCCTCTGTGAATGTTAAACCAAAAAAAGGGAGCCTCCCATGAGAATGACAATAACCACTCTCGGAGCTTTCAACATGCTGGGGGGGCTGTGGTGGAAATTTACAAAAATGAAATTTCAAGAAACGTTGTCAACAGAATGGTAGTCAGATACATAGAAACTGTAGACAATACAGCAGCCTGTAAGGTCCCTTCTTTGCCTTTGTGAAAGAGAATGAAACAAGCGTAGCCTATTACTAATGTTTTTGCCGTGAAAATCTAAAATAAATATAAAGATTACTTGTTAAATGCGATTACGTCCTTTTGCATTATAGAAAGTTACATAAACATTAGAAAAAAAAACATCCAGCATACTTCCTGTATCAGGATTAAGTTAAGACTTATTAAAGATTTAAAAAATGCAAGGTCAGGAAAAGTACACGGTGTTCGTTATTGTGGAAAGTTTTACCCATGGTTCCTAGTACTGACCTAACTTTCACATCATGAGATATTAGGCACCATGTTGCTTTCATTTCAAGACATCTTTGTTAATGTTACATGACCATGGCTGACAGAATGTTAATATTTAGACAGAAATCCTTCTGTAGCAACACAAGAGACTTCTCAGAAACTGCTTGACAATCCTGCTAGACTTATCTGCCGGACCCTTGTGCCTCTATCATCTAAGTTCTGCTGTGTTCTACGGCAGATGCTGTAAGCTTCTTTGAGCAAAAGGGATTTCAAGAACCCTGACCTTAGTTGGTCATAGGAGCATGAGACTCAACAAGACCCGCTTCTTGTTATGAAACTTGCCTGATTTAATAATTTCTGCTCTTCTTCTCTTATAAAAGACCACGGAAGCATGATGCAGCAGCTGACAGGAAGAAGTCTTACGAAATAAAATAACGACCACGCAATCTCAAATTGATCCTGTATTATTATTGTCGAAACTTTCCAAACTGCCCTAAAAGTACAGAAGATGCTGCTCTAGATAGGAAGCTAAGTGATGTTTGACATTACATTCACAAAGTAAGAATTTCATCACAATGTAGTCTGCATCAATAAATAGACATTTTCAAACAAACCAAAAGGTCTGTTGTACAGAGCTTGTACAACAGTCAAATAAATTCATTGGTCATCCCTGTCTCCTAAAAATGACGTTCCCATACAACGAAACTGCATTGCGAATTTCATTTCGAGGTTCGTTTTGGATTACGTTTGTTTTTAACATATCACAAATACGTTTGTGACAATAGTCCCCGGAAGTCCAGGGTGCTGGATGGGTCAAACAAACACAGGACTTTCACCCAGGAGACCAATGTTTGTGTCCCGTGTGAAACCAAACGTCGACGTTCACTTGTTTTAATTTATGACAGTAGCTTGAATAACCATCCCGTTCTCACTCCCAACTCATCAAATACCACCGCTTGGTCAGTGCCCTTCGGCATCTGGAACCAATGCACGGAAGCACCCTTTAGCAACAGTATGCGACAAACCGGGCTTTCAACTTACTCCAATGTAAACCCACCCGCGGCGTTATTCAACAGTCGGAGCAAGTGGCGTAGTATTAATAGCGCGAGATTCCGTTGAGGACAGGCAGGAGGGGTGTTTGATGGGTCAAACAAACCTGAGAATTTCAACCAGGAGACCGGTGTTCATGTCCTGTGTGAAACTAAAAGTAACGTTGACTTATTTTGTCACTTCAGTCTTTAGTCACGTGACTCGTTAGTATCGTCCGTCCCGTGATATTGTTCTGTCCTATGTGCTAACTAAGTGGTTGCATTGCCTAAACCTAACTTCCTGTGAAAATGGAAGTTTATTTTGAAAGGGCACTAGGCATGTAACGAACATATATTGACACGCCGCCCCTGGTCTGTCCAAAAGTAACGCAAGAGGGGTACCCTGTGCATCGGTCTCTAATGCTGAGGGGCTCTGACTAAGCAGCGGTATTTGACAAGTTGGGAGTGAGAATGTGTCGGAATAACGTAACAAACTTAGTCATTTTAAGACAAACCATGATGTTTTTTTCACTAAACCTAACCAAGTAGTTTTGTTGTGTTTTTTATTTTGCTTTGTTTCAATTTTCAACGTTAACCTCGTGTTTAAAACGGTTTAAAACTGCGACCATAATCTGGGAGAAGATACATTTAATTCAAAACGGAATTGAGAATGCAGTTTAGTTGTATGGGAACATCATTTTGTGGGTTGCATTGATGGATCCAACACCAGCCGGGAGGCGGGTTTACATTTACATTTACATTTACATTTACATTTACATTTACTACATACAAGAATGAAGGAAACAGCCACACAAACAAGTGTCCCCTGTGCAAGTTCACCTCTGTGCAGCCCGGGAAAGCATGGTTCCAGCTTTAGCCTTCATCCTAAAAGCCTTTTAGGTTTTTTAAGACAAGCTTTTGAGACGATCCCTAACTTCAGCCAGTCTTAAATATTGGATCATGAGGTAAAAATAAGACCTGAGCAACACCAGTCAAGCATTATACTGAACTGCATAACAACTCTTATGAAAACTGATGAGAAGTTATGGAGGACGAACCTTGTTGAATGTCTGTATATCAAACTTAAAACTATCTGCGCCATGATTTGTTTTTTTGTTTCGTTTTTGGCTTCTACCCTATTTGTTTACATTTTGGAAAATTGCCAAAAATTTCTTTTGATACTGAAGAGAAAGTCTGAATTTGATGATGATGATCCAAAGTTACATACTGAAAAAATGTGGCTGTTGCATGGACATCTGTTCAGAGGGCGTTATCTGTTCATCATATCCGCCTAATGTATTCATATTTGTTTACATCTCTACAGCCTAGTTAAACTGTATCCACTGCGAAAACAAGAATCACAAAAGGAAAACAAACAAAAGGGAAACATGAGTGTTCCGTGTGATTTGCAGGTGGCACACAGAGATTAAACACACAAAGAGCCTTGGCAGTATAAGATGTAACAACATTGTTAAATGTTGCATGTCTACTGTGGATGTAATCTGTGTGGCATGGCTTAGAGGGGTTGTACTATGCTGTGCGTACTGCGGAGTGTCACGGCAAAAGGGTTTTTAGAGAGCCGAGAGATTATCGAACAAACAAATTATGACTCACGCCAGAAACAACTTTTAACATCTGTCCATATTCATGCTGTGAAAAACAAAAGTATGCAGCATTAATTGTCTCTTCATGACTATAAAACAATGTTGTGATGGCTGAAGTTCAACAATATCAAACTCTGCCGAGGCTGCCACGGCTGAACCTGAGCGTTCAGGACACTGTGTCACTGTCATGCTGGAATGAACAAGGTGGAAACTGGGCCATCTATATCTGTATTACCCTCTGATTACGAACAGATTATGCAACCGCACAGCATGCTTTACATAACCAGCTATGGCTGTGCTCTACTCCTCTATACACCCTTTGTTTGTGCAAATTGAATAATTCAATAGCACCAACCCCCTTCTATCCAAGCCGTCTGCCCTCCTGACATCTAATCAAAGATGTTATGACACCAAAACTCCTCAGGCTGTCTGTTTTTTATTATGAATTGAAGTTCACTGTGGCAGCAATTTAAATCAGAGATAGATGGTGTGTTTACACATATAAAAACAGCGGCTTCTGGGATGAATGTTGTTTATTGAGTGTACACAGAGTTATCTTAAATGACTGATAATGCCGATAACATTGTGCAGTTGCAGTACATTTTCAGTAAAGCGGACAAACAAGCACTCTCTCTCTGAGAAAGCACCGTGTGACCTGCCAAATCTCCTCTTAAATCTTTGCTATAAACACACTTTATAAACTTGCTTTTATTGCTTTGGCTACAGTTAGTTTTACATCTTAGGGGCTGTATGGAAATTATTATGGGGGAGAAAGGAGTCAAAGAAACTGGAGTTTTTTTTTATTTTTGCTTTTTTTTGGGATAACTTTTTACTTTGTTACCATTAGAGACGAGACAAATAAACAACACAAAAATGCGAAATACTCGCCTGCAAATATTATATTTCTAGGGCTTTTATTGTGAAAGGTAGGAACAGAAGGAGTGGATCTGGTCTGCGCTGGCTTTGTCAAGCTTGAAAGGAGTAATAAAGTTTGCCGTCCTGGTTCGGACAACGGAGCCTCCGCGCAACTCAACCTGTCCCGCACGACGTGATTGGTTGATACCTTTATTTATGGTGCGATAGCTCAGAAAATTGACCTTGTTCTGAAAAAAATGATCTAAAAAACAACAGTTTGAAAAAATATATTGACATGCAAATTAAGGCTTTTATTGTGGAAAAAGAAAGATCAAATAGTTACATCATAAAGATGAATTTTATTTTGATATTTGACCGTGCGCTCTTTGGAAGCTGTTTTGAAAGAAACCAGCACTCTCGGCCATAAGACTCAAAATTTGCATAATTGATTTGATCTCATACACATCAGGCTATAGTATCATCTGACCTAATCCATATTTATTTTCATGAAGTAGTGATTGGGTGGAAATTATTGTACTGCTCAAGTCCGTCAGCAGGCACAGCGCTGCCGCCCATTCCCTGTCTACTCACTCTGTGCTGGAATAACTGTTGACTGGCTAGAATATTTACCATTTTCTTGTGTTTTCCATAAATGTATTATTTTGTGGGGAAGGTTATTGGATTTTTTTGTTAGTCAAGGGGAAGGTCCAAAGAAATATTGATAACACTGGGGAGGATCTTGCCTTTTTAATAATATATGATTCAGTTTAGACCTCTACCCACCAAAATAATTTTCATACGGTCCCTTGTTTTGATTGAATAATTTTTTTTCTTACTTTTTGCTGTCAAAGTTTTTCTTTATTTGAAAACAACCATTAATCTAAAATAAAATTAATTATTTTTGTTCTTGTTTTATTTACATATAAATACTGACTGTAATAAGCATACGGGTAGACAACAGGGAGAACGGCAGACTGAAGTGTGCTGTGGCTGCTCTGAATTCTGGGTCAACAGAATCATTATGTCACATGGAGTCTGGATCCTCTGGACCACTGCAGGATACAGCTCGACCTGTCCTGGTGTCAGTTATTATGACAGATATGAGAAGACATTTGGTTGCAGAAAACAAACCCTCCAGTGACTTCATATGTGCTTTATTACAATTTGAACTTTTTTAAAAACGAAGCCGTCAATTTTGTTATTCTTTCTACAGTTGTGTGCGTGTTGCGCATATTTTCCTGTTGTTTTGATGAATCCTTCCCCATCCCCCCCAAGACACGTCCCCTCCGATATACGTAATTTGTTTTATGAGCATTTCATAAGCCACCCCCCCCCAGCCCAAACGATCAAAAGTGGTTGCTTTGGAAACAGCGTGACGTATTTCAGAGCCCAAGAATAGAAGCATGAGGAAAGCGGGTCTGAGGCTCTTGGCTTCTTCCTCACAATCGGTCGGAGTGCATTTCCAAATGGTTTCCTCTAATGTGTGTCGGGGGGCCAACGCTCAAATGATGCTGACATTTTTTGTCTGATTAAAAAGCACACAGCACGGTCTGTGTTGGCATGGTGCTGGGGAGGTTACCTGCTTGTGGTTTCCCAGATAAAAAAAGCCTCACCTGGCTGGTGAAGCAGACTGAGGTCATGACTGATGCAGTAAGCTGAGGAAATGACTGAAACATTTGGTAGGGGAGCTTATATTACCCACTGCACTGACAACAAATCATCAATAAACATATACCCTATACGTGCGCACAGACACACACACGCTCAGCCTGTTATGAAACAGCCCCCCAAGTCAAACAAACTGAGTCATAGCCTATTAATAGCTACCGCAATACATCTCTCATGTGCTTGGATGGAGGCTCTACTGTGTGTCTGCGGTATAGACAAGCTGTTACATAAATGTGTTTCTGCATACATGTCTCAGGGGAGCAGTGATTCATACCATGAGCATAGCTCTCTTTTTATCTGCATTTTTCTTAGTCACCAGCCAAGCAAAAAATAATCATCAAGACAGCTAAATTGGGTTCAGCTTTTACACATTTTTCTAGATATAAATTTGGAAGCACAGCAGATAAGGACGTCACGATACTAGAAACCTAGTAGTTGACACCAATACCAGTGAAATTCCACAATTCTCGATACCAATTCGAAACCACGGCAAAAAACAGAAGTAAAACAATATCTTCTACGTACTTTAACATACACTGCTTTATTACCGTTTACATGCTGGTTTTTGATGGGAGTTTAAACAGGTCATAATGCCCTATCTATTATCTACTTTATATTGCTGTGAAAACATCTCCTTCAAACAACTGGAATTATTCAGGTTTCTTGCCAAAAACTGCATTTTACAAGATTACATTTGAACACACCATGATAATGCTAGAATTTACCTTCACCCAATACTCATTTTACTGAATAGAGCCTGAACACATCATAATGTATACAACATAATGTAAATCAATGGCACCTTCCGTTAAGGTTAGCTGTTAGCTACGTGCAAGACTGTGTTGCTTACCGACTGCTAACAGCTAACGTTAACTAGTTCTCGTCCTGCAGATTTCAACCCAGATTTGTGGTTCACAATGTAGCATGATCAGGGAAAAATGCATGGGTTCCCGTGACATCCCGAATAGCGTAGCAGATTTTGGCCAAAGAAAAGGTGTTTTCTTAACATTTAAATGAATAGCTTGACATTTTAGGGAAATGTGTGGTATTCTCGTTCAAGAAGAGAGTTAGACAAGATGATTGATACTGCTCTGAAGTCTGTATTACAAATATGAAGCGCCGAAAATCTGCCTACCAGCACGTGTAAAGGTCACTAATTAACACGTTATATCTCATTTGTATAATCCGTTAAGAACTGTTCCAGTCTTTATGCTATGCTAAGCTAACCAGCTGCTGGTTGTAGTTTCACATTTAGACATCAGAGTGGTATCAGTCTTCTCATCTAAATCTTGGCAAAGAAAGCAAATAAACATATTTTCCAAAACACTTCAAGGGCAATGCTCCAGGCATTTTTTTACTGTTGCAGTCGAGTTAAAAAGTGACACAACATATGTTGAAACAGCACCAATGTGTTTGTGTAATTGTAGAAAGAAATGGAGCAGAGCCAAGATGAAAGACAAGAAGAGGGAGGGTAAACAGCTACGCAAAACTGAATTTGATGCGATAAACATGTGCAAGGGTCAGACGCGCTCACTATGAAACTCCATTTGTATTTGTTAATATCTAATATTACTGACAGCTTCTCTTATCTTTCATAATGCCGGTCGACCAACGCTGAGTGTTATCACATTAGATAACGTTATATAGCGAGTGAAATGAGGCCAAGCTGGCATGTAGCTCAATGATGCTGTGTCGGTGGAGCACACTGTGTCGCTGTGCTGAGGGATTTTCTTCTGAGCCATAATGAAGCAAACATGAGAAAGGGATTTTCTTAAACAACATCAAAGTGCAATTAAAGCACAGCGGGGGTGGAAATGTAAGAGGAATGTTCAAAAAATGTGTGTTGAAGTGAAACGAAATGCAATAGCTGGGGAAAGGATCAGAGAAAGTGGTGCTGTTATGACAGGTGACACTCGGCTGAAGGTGATCAATGGCTATCTACGTGACCTTTTTCCTAACTGTGTCAGCAGAGTGACGGCCTCCTCCCTTCCCTGTCCTCTCCGGACTTCCCCTGTGGTCTAGTTCGCAGTGTATTTTAAGCTCGTTCCCCCACCACCTCCTGCAGGGCACTTTGCATAACATGCTTTTGCCCGTCAACTTTGGCTAACACCTCCCAGCTCATCTGTCGGACTCCCAGTGGCTGCTTTTGTAAAGCCGGTCAGCTGGTGTAAACAGCCTCGCTGTGAAGTCTTGTCTGTGCCACCCACTTGGCAAGAACAGGGCACAGATATTTATATCCGTCCTGCTACCCACCACTGCTGCGGATCCCTGAGCGGATGAATTATGAAGAAAGCCAGGATGCAAAAACGATACTGTCTGAGTAAATCTCATTCTGTTCCTGTTCTAAACATTTGTGTTTACTGCCAGGCTGGCGGAGCTTTCCTCTGGGAAACTCAGGCTTTTACAACTTCTCCATTGTTTTACAAGCACGATTAAAATACATTTACATTACTGCTACCACCACAAATAATCCAAAACCAGAGAACTACTACTGCTGATACGGTACGGGGGGATATACATGTGCCGTAAATTCCTAATAATTACTAAGGGAGTTTCCTGGAAAGAGCTACGTAGTTTGGTATTAATCAACAAAGTTCTGAGAATATTATTTAAAGGAGCAGTGTGTAACATTACAGGGGATCTATTAGCAGAAATGGAATATAATATTCATAACTATGTTTTTCATTGGTGTATAATCACCTGAAATGATGAATCATTGTGTTTTTGTTAGCTTAGAATGAGCCCTTTGTATCTACATAGGGAGCGGATCCTCTTCACGGAGTCCACAAATGTTTCTACAGCAGCCCAGAACGGACAAACCAAACACTGGTTCTAGAGAGAGCCTTTTGTGTTTTTCCGTTACCTGAAGGCCACCGTAGTTCATTCTCTGCTCAGGTAGACATTCCTCCTCTATATCTTTACATAGCAAATAATCATTTGCTGCTATACTAATGCTCTGAATATCGTATAGAGCAGCATTAAAAGAAAAAACACCACCCTACAAACTCTTTATATACAGAGTATTGCTCTTATTAAAGCCCTGTGCACACTGCTTCAGCATGTTGAGGAATGCAAAGCTCGACAGGCCTACCGTGCCTTGTTACTGAACTATAACTATAACTATATAACTATTGAACTGGACATGTTTGTCCCATTGCACGGGTAACACTGTCTCAATCTCATTTACGTATAACGCCTTGAAAGAAAACCAACATCACTCTTCTTTTGGAAATTTCTGGGATTAAGACTTATGCCGACCTTACACCAAACGACTTTTCAAGCGATTTCACTGTCGCAGACAAATTCCAAAGTCGGAATAATTCTCGAGAGTTTTGCTAGCGTTGCAGCCACGGTTAGCTATAGCAATCTTCAGCTGAAAAATACAGTTAGCTTGTAGGTTAATAGCAAACATTCCAGTAACTAATGTTAGCTTCTGTCCACATCTTTCTCAACAGCTTTTCTTCTTGTAAATTTCCACAAGGAGCAGGATGTGATATGTGTTACGTGATAGATGTGGTATCTCAAAAGGAATCTAGTTGTAGTCTTGTTAATGGTGACACTGCAAAATTCCTGTGTGACTAAAGACATATTGTCTTAAGATGTAAGAGGGTGTTAAGACTTCAGTCTTTTAAAAAGACTTTTCAAAGTCTCTTAGTGTATGGTAGACATAACCTAGAAAAATGAGTCTTGAGCTACTTTGTACAAATGGAATATGCTTTTATGTTATTCACACAGTTTGTCTTGAGCATTGTACGACCAATCTTTTATATTGTGTATACTGTTCAGTTCAGAAGTTTCAGGCAGTCAGTGTGACTCTAAAGTCCTCCTGTAAATATTTGCAAGCTCTCCTGAGACCTGAGATGTTTTTCAGTTGAGACAACATGTTCTGTTTACAAAGATATCTGCCCTCATTCCCCTGCAGGTCAAAGCTACAAGGTGAGCCGTCACATAAGAGGCCGTGCTAGAATGTCAAGAATTCAGCTGAAACTCGTTGAACTCATGTGGTCCCTCCTCTCTTTATGTTGTTTTCCTAGTAAGTCAGTTGCGACACAGTTCCAACTCACTTGTGAGGAATACAAAACTGACAATGCAACGGTGTTGAAG
Organism: Sebastiscus albofasciatus; assembly: GCA_916701655.1. Taxonomy (NCBI): domain Eukaryota; kingdom Metazoa; phylum Chordata; class Actinopteri; order Perciformes; family Sebastidae; genus Sebastiscus; species Sebastiscus albofasciatus. Next base: position 27,843 of record CAKAOI010045056.1, on the reverse strand, counting down.
TGTTTACACCCACTTTAGAGACAAAAGAGTACAGGAACCGCAGAATCTACTTTAACTGAATTTATATCTTTTGTGAACATCTTACCAAGGAAATCATCAAGCATGTTTTTTTTTCTTTATCTAGCAGAGGAGTGTTGTGCTAAGATCCTCTTTGACATGCTTTTTTTTTGTTGTTCACTTCCAAAGAAACCTAAGTTCATACCACTTTCTCAAGTACATGTGTTACATACACACATTTCAAAAGCTGAACTGTTAACCAGATGTGTGGTGTAACTCACTTCCTGTTGCATAAATCAAACGGACATCGAGATTTTGTGAGACATGTTCTTGTATTAAATGGCTACACATCTACACGTTTAACACAATAAATAATCATCTCATTAAAGCTGCAGTCTGTAACTTTGAGAAAATATGCTAAAAAGTATTTTTTTATAAAACTGTCACTATATCCTGACAGTATTGCATGAGACAGATAATCTGTGAAAACAATCATGTTCCTCTGTGTCCTCCTGTGCTCCTAATGGCATTTGCAAGATTCCACCGCACCTGAATGAAAACAACCAATCAGAGCCGAGCAGTCTTTAAAGCAGCTGTCAATCAATCTCGAAGATTCTGTTACTGTAATAGAGTGCTATAGAGTAATAGAGACCACCTTTTTTAAGAAACACAAAGGCTTCAAAATTCACGATTGGAGTATTTATTGATGTATTTTATGTCGTAGAACAAAAGGTCTTAAAAAATCTCTTAACCACAGACCTTATTTCAGGCATCTAACCAAAAACCCATTCAAAATATCCATTGACTTGGAGGTACTAAAATGCTAACTCATTTCCGGGTTCTAGGACTCATTCCTGTAGCACTATGCCACAAAATCTTTTCAGAAACATATTTTAAATGTACTGTTTAGCCATGTTGAAAACAGTCAAGCCAAAACCGCCCACTGACCTGGTCACAAACTTTCTCATTTTACAGCTAAACCGAACACTACAAGAAAACATTTGAAGTGAGAAATAGGCATTACAGTAACAGTATCTTCATTCATGTTTGATCAGCGCTGCCTAGTTTGACCGTTTGATCGGAGTTTGCGAATTTCGTGAGCTGTGATTGACAGCTGCTTTAGAGACTCCTCGGCTCTGATTGGTTGTTTTCCTTCGGGAGTGGTGAAATCTTGCAAATGCCATCAAGTGCACTAGGAAGAGGCAAAGAAACCTGAAATAAAGGAAATAGTGAAAGTTTTATAAAAAAAAAAAAAAAAAACTTTTCATCATGTTTGCTCAAAGTTTCCAACTGCGGTTTTAAACCTTCTGTTTTATATTCTCTCCATGCCTCCCAAGACTCAGTCACAGCTGTAGCTTAGCAGTAATTGATCATTTAAAATGAAAAATGCCAACCGCAGAGTCGTTTTTTTCCATCTTTACATTGAAGTTAAATGACAAAGAGCCAAGAATTTCTCAATAATTTAAAGTTCATTTATGGATATGTTGTAGGTGTGAGCAGATATCTGAAATATTTAAGGGACAGATATAATTAAGTTAATAAAATCTTCAGTTTCACATTTGTATAACAGGTTTTCACTCTCTTGGCTAAGATGGTTGCCTGTTTATACAACGGGACCTCCTGGCACTTTGGATTATGACACCCGCAGGTGCCAGTGGCTTACAAAGCTAATGTAATTTCTCAATCACTCATTTGTGAGTGTGCCTGGAGGCAGTAGCCTGGACGGCAGATTGGCCTACTCTATTAAATACAACTATCAGCACCCGGTCTATTTGCCGTTTGTGCCAGCAATCCATTTTATTGAGCCGGGAATCTCATGAAGCCAGAGTGACACATCATTGCATGTAATTTAAGCAGCTTTCATGCATAGTGTAATGTTGTGGGTGCAGAGGATGTACTGTACAGTGCATGCAGTAAATGGAGAACCTGATGCAGCCCGGTGTTAATCTCTGTCCTTTTCTGCAGTGACATTGCTCAACTCATATGCACTCTGTGGTTAGTCTCCAACCAAGAGGCCTTTCAGAATCAGTACCATCAAACTATTGTGCCCAGTAAATGGCATAAAGACGGACACACATGGCACTGGTCAATTCTCGTCTTTTGTGCACAAAATAAATGAAGAAATGTCTCAAAAATATGAGCTGTGTTTGCAATGATTTGAAATGACTAATATGTAATATCTTTTATTACAAAATTGAACTCATGATTGGTTAATATTTGTGAGTAAGTCAATTTATTATAATCTGAAGTTCCATGCAAGGTCACACACTTAACCAACTTAATCTAACTTTGCGGTTCGTGTTAAAGAGGACCTATTATGCTTTTGTGCTTTTCCCTTTCCTTTCCTTTAGTCTGTTATATAGTTTTTTGTGCATGTAAAAGGTCTGCAAAGTTACAAAGCCCAAAGTCCACGCCAAAGTCCCGCCTTTTCTTCCATAACGTGGTGATGTCACTAAGAAACATATTTGCATAATACCTGCCTAGCGGGTAGTTTGGCACGAGCTCAAAAAGAGCGTTTCAGACAGAGGGTGAAAAGAGGTGATGCAGCACAGCCAGTATGAGAAAAATAAGGTGTTTTTTGAACATTAAAGCATGTAAACATGGTCTAGTAGAAACCCAAAATACGAGTATGAACCTGAAAATGAGCATATGTCTTCGTTCCCTCACTTTAAAGTAAAAAATTCAACATTTTGGAAACTACGCTTATTCACTCAGATCATCAACAGCTAGCTTGTCTCTGTCAAAATGTAACAACATTTTTGATTGGATTAAACAGATGAGATATAACGTGTTAATTAATGAGTTTTAGAGGTGCTGTTAGGTGGATTGTGTTACCTTTGGACAGAGCCAGGCTAGCTGTTTCCAGGCTTTGTGCTAAGCTAAGCTAACCGTCTGCTAGCAATAACTTCAATATGAATCTTCTCATCAGACTTTCTGCAAAAAAGCAAGTAAGCGTACTTCCCATAATTTCGGCCTATTCCTGTAATCTTTAACTTTTTACAAGCATTACATAGACGCTGTCAAACAGCCTAGTATTGCTGTCATTACTGACAACAACACATAACAATTCATGCAAATTAAAGCCAGAGAACGTGTTTTCTATGATGCAACATTATGTGGAAAATTCCACATTAACTAAGTCTTGTTAGGAGCAGCTGCTGCACTGTGACTGTACAGGCACGGCTATCAGAAAACCAAAGGGGCAAGGGGCCCAGAGTGTATCTCACTGTCAACTTGAGCATGTTTGCTCAGGGGGTTTACATATGTGATATGATACAGTACATACAGGTCATTGTCTCCTGTTCACTGTAAAAATGGAGGTCAGGTGAGTCCTCATGTTGCCCTCGCACTCGGCAACACGTGTTGTCAGCTGCCCAACATACAAGTGTGTGTGTTTGTCAGCAAACACCCATTCGGTATAGGTGTTATCTTCCTAACTCAAATCAATCACGCATAATGATCCAGATGTTGTGTAATGCAGAAGATAATACTATTTGAACATCTTGACATCCTGTAACCATGGAGGTGCTGTCAAAACCAGCAGACTAAATATGCGCAGTTTGTTATCCAAAGTACTTATTATTATCCATTATGCCTTATGTGCTGTGAGCTATAAATTAATGCATCTATTTAGGTATGACACGTTACATCATTTTGCAGGGTTTGAGACTGATGCACCAGACTATCCAGCCTCACTGAGTCTTTATGTTGCCTTGAAATAACTATTTACGGGTCCTGTTGTTTCCTGATCATTTCCAAGTAAAAGAACTGATGTCACAGTAAATTCTTAGGATGTTAGTTTGAAAGGAATATATAATGTGTCTCTAACTACAGGGAAAAGGAGGCAGTGTTGAAATGGGACACTTACATATCCTCAAACATTCCTAAAACCTGCTTGTGACATACATGGCCTACATACCGGATTAGCCTGTTACTGGCCCCAGGCACCTCCTGTCTTCCCCCACCTACTTTGCACCCTGTCACCTTCAAGTCATGTGCAACAGGCAATCCTATGAATCATTTGTGTTAGTTGGGCTGTTTTATAATTTGTATATTAACCCTTGTGATCTCTTGATATTGGCTTCTTTTCTCATTGTTTGTACAGACCCCACTACACAAATAATAATTGCAAAATCAACTAATTTTACTTTCCTTCTGACCTTATTAAAACCCAAAAAGTAGAAAGTTATTGAAGAGGTATCCGTTCCCTTTGTCACAAACTGGGCTTGCATATCTGAAAAATCTGTAAATGACATTAACGCATTGTTATTACACCAAATAAAGAAATATCTCATGTTTTATACGTTATAAGGGCTAAAAGGGCTGAACATTTTCGGTTCAACATAATATAAATGAGTTAGTTAGTAAAGCGATAATAACACGTTAATGCAAATCTGTTGTAACGCCGCTAATGTCTTTAACGCATTAACACAACTTGCGATTTTTAAGGTTGTAGTGGGCTCAATGCAGGTTTTAAAACTACTAAACTTCCTATAATGCAATTATGTACCACCTTCCATTGGACCCACATTGCCTCCTAAATGCCCACTTCCTTCAAATGCAGAAACTCCAGTTTGTAACAAAGGCCTTCTGTTAAAATGAGATAACCCTGATGACATAATCAGGGTTGTTTTTTCACACTTTTGAGCGCTCCCTCCAGAGCTACAGAAGACTGTTTTCATAAGTTTCTACTTCTACAAACTTTTGTGTAAAATACTGTAAGTAGGGCTGTCAAAGTTAACGTGATATTTACGCGTTACTTTATGATAATCACATGCCGTTTTGGGGCAAGTCATAGTCAAGTCAGCACACTGACACACTGACAGCTGTTGTTGCCTGTTGGACTGCAGTTTGTCATGTTATGATTTGAGCATATGTTTTATTGTTGCATGCAGACAATATTTGTTTGTTTGTGTTGAAAATTGATTTCCAATAATAAATTTATACATATGTTTGTTGTTGATAAAAGTATTCAATACTTGACAAATTTCTTTTTTAGGTACATTTTGAACAGATAAAAAATGTGTGATTAATTTGCGATTAACTATGGACAATTATGTGATTAATCGCAATTAAATATCTTAATAGATTGACAGCCCTAGGAGTTATCCCTTCCCTTTGCCACAAACTGCTTTTGCACATCAAAAATACATATATAACATATATTAACACATTGTTATTACACCAAACACAGAAATATGTCATGTTTTATATGTTATAAGGGCTATGCATGAACACAATTTTGTTTGCCAAATAGTCATTTACAGACAAAGACATGTATAGTTATCCTACATAGAGATATCACTTATGTTTGGGGGTTAGAGGTCTTCGTTATATAGTCTATGAACAAAGTGTTATAAAACTCCAATGATAAAAATCCAAAATAGACTAGGGATTTGGGAGGGGTATTGCTTCGTAAAAAGTAAGTGCCATCATCAATCACAGCTATGCAGCGTAAGAAAATCCATTGTACTTCACCATGTTTTCTGAGAACCCAAACAGGATGTAATGCGTCAGTTTCTGTGGCTGACTTCTGAAACTAAACAAACAAAAGTCATGAAGTATGAAGGTGATAGAAGAATGATATGGTGGGTGTTTTTTTTAGAGCTGTCAAATAGGGGAAAAAACACTTACCTACATATACACTACTTCTATTATATGCTAAAATAGCATACAATGGTTAAAATAGGGCCCTTAGGCTTGAGAAGCGGCTGCTCTTCATCGGAGGTGTAAAACCAAAACTAATAGAAGACACTTCTAATCAGGTACAAATCTCACCATTGTGTGACTTATTGTCTACACACAAATGTGACCTGGTAGCTGATGTCATGATTCAGGTAGTTTTTTTAAGAAATTTCAGTTATTTATTTATTTATTCTAAGTTATTTGCTAATTATTATCTATTTACCAGCAGACATGAAAAAATAAAACATATCAATTAACTTTGTATTCTTTTCCTGGAAACGTATTAAATAAATTACAAGCTATTTATTATTGCTTATTGGGAAATAGTGGAATATAATTATTAAATAATGTATATAATATAAAATAATAATAAAAGTCCAGGGTCAAGTCCCAAGTCAAGACAACCAACCAAAGTAATTTTGGATACATTTTTTAGGAAAACATTGGGGTAATTTGGCAGTAAATTCCAAAGAAATTTCAAATAAGTTATTTGCTAATTATTATCTATTTACCAGCAGACATGGAAATAAAACATATCAATTAACTTTGTATTCTTTTCTTGGAAACATATTAAATTAATTACAAGCTATTTATTATTGCTTATTGTGAAATAGTGGAATATAATTTATATAATATATAATGAATAATGTTTATAATAGAAATAATATAATAATATTAATAATAAAAAAGTCCAGAGTCAAGTCCCAAGTCAAGACAGCCAAACAAAGTAATTTTGAGGTAAATATTGGGTAAATTTGGCAGTAATCCCAAAGAAATTTCGAAGAGGTTACTTGCTAATTATCACCTAATTACTCTGAAAGGAAGTGTTACCTAACCTCGCACTACTGACTCACAGAAAACTGCCTCTTGATGTCAGAAAGAGAAAGACTGCAGGCGCAACATTACCTAATTGTTATGAGATTATCCTGTCAGGATAAGGGGGCGTGGCCAGGGAGGTCAGATGATGATGATGATGATGGTGATGATGGTGTCTGAACTATGTTATGTGAAAGCCTTTGGGAGGAGAGAGGTGGGGGGTGGAGGGGGGGTCACACAGAGGGAGGCGGTCCCAGTAAGTAACAGCTCACAGAAAAAGGGCCCCGCTGGTTCAAGTGAGGATAAGGACCGTCCTGAGCTGAACTCAGCGTTACAAATAGGAGCTGCGGTATTCCAAGTGGAGCAGAGTGGAGGTGCGCCACCGATCATAATATGAAGTAACAGCCACTGAGTGGATCCGCAGTATTCAACCAGAGACGGAGACGAGAGGAGGAACGCTTCTTCTTCCTCAACCAGGACACACAGAGACACTGAGACACACAGACGTTTGGAGACGCGGAGGACTTCGTGCACACCGGCAGAGAAAAAAACCTTTCCTCAGAGGTAAGAATTAAGTGTTTTATAAATATGCTTTTCGCTGTATTCTTTTTAGTTTCTTTTTATGAACACTTTGAGTATCATTTCGCTAAAATAAAACATGTAAGATGATGCATTAGAATAAAACGCGTTCTCTTAGGAAATTAAATTCCTCATAGGTAAAGATTGAGTGTTTTATAAGCTTTTCGCTGTTTTCTTGTGAGTTTTTTTTATTATTATGAACACTTTGAGTATTATTTCGCTAAATAAAACATGTAAGATGATGCATTAGAATAAACGCGTTCTCTTAGGAAATTAAATCCAGAAAACAGTCTATAACATTATATTTTACATTTAACATCATAGTTACAACTCTTTTAATCGTTTTTTTTAGACATGTGTTCAGTTGTGATTATATGGGAATAAGTTGCATCCAACATATTATTCGCATGTTATTTGCTTATACTGCAATTCTTTTTTTATATAAGTAAAGTAAACCGAAGTTAATGCACCTTTTTTTGGAGAAAAAATAAAACTAAATCGAAGTCTGGGGGATGCTGCTGAGTGTAAAAGAAGAAAACTAGAGTGAGGTCAGATTAGATAAGTAAGAGCAACCGACAGGAGATCGGCATGTCCCTGTCAGACATGTGGGTCAGTGCTGATGAAGCAAGTTAAAACAGTCAGACCGGAAACCCATCAGGGGCTTATAATAAAGATAACACATAGAATGTAATGAGGAACAAGAAACGCTCAAAGATCAACTTGTGCATGTTTGTTTAGGTCTTCAATACGAATGTAGGTTACACCAATAGTAGGTCACATTGTGATTACTATTTATTGTATTTTAAACTGGTGCTGTAAGCTTCTAGTGATGCCAACAGTCTGCTGTGGCTGATTAACTTTGTGTTTACAACGCGCTTTGTCCCATATTGAACGTATAATGGGGTTATGGTACAAGTTGCTCCTGTTTTATTGGAGAGATGTAATGGGGTTACATAACTGCTGTGTTGTAATGGCTCTTGCATAACCACTAAATCCCTCCTCTTCTTTGCTTTGAACACTAGGAGGCACTGTTACTGCATCCTTAGAGAATCTACAGCAAAGCACTCAGCGCCAACACAGCACCGAGGAGAGACTCACTCCAACCCACTTGACAGGCGTGATGTTTGAGGAAGAGTCCCAGCAGATGAGGGGGCAGCAGGATGTGGCTGTGCTCCACGCTCTGGAGTCACCTGTGAGTCCAGGAGGAGGAGGCGGCGGAGGAGGAGAGCCTCTGTCCTTCACAGATGAAGCTGTGTCCATCCTGACCTCCAGCAGCATGCTGGCCCGCTCCCTGCTGGGTCGCAGCTCCGCCGTCAAACGCAAAGAGAGCCCTTCTTCCAGCATCCGACGCAAGCGCGAGTTCATCCCCGTCGACAAGAAGGACGAGGGCTACTGGGACAAGAGGAGGAAGAACAACGAGGCGGCCAAGCGCTCGCGGGAGAAGCGCCGCGTGAACGACATGGTCCTGGAGAGCCGCGTTCTGGCTCTGCTGGAGGAGAACGCTCGCCTCAGGGCCGAGCTGTTGGCTCTCAAGTTCCGCTTCGGCCTGGTCAAAGATCCCTCCAACGTCCCCATCCTGCCCCTCACTACAGCAACCAACCACACCGCTCAGACCTTGACCCCTCACTATTACCTCCACAGAGGAGACGGAGGCCTCACAAGCTCCTCGGCCTCGCATCACAACAACCAGACAGGCCTGCTGAGCTCCAGGGCCTCCAGGGACGCCGGTAACATGTCGGAGGACTCTGGGTTCTCCACGCCGGATGGGTCCAGCGTGGGCAGTCCTTCTTCTTCGATCTTCTTTGAGGACCGGCTGAGCGACCACGGGAAGTTGTCACCGCACAGGGCAGAGGAGCTGAGCTACGACCTCCACCACTCGCCCGCTGAAGTCCACCACGCCGCAGGACCAGCCGGAGTGAAGTTGGACCACGTGGAGGCGATGATAAACCTTCCTCACAAGCTGCGTTTCAAGACGCCCTGCTGCGGGGACCCGTATGACGACGCCAGACGCAGCCCTGTGCTTTCCACAGCAGGACGGGAAGGTCCGAGAGAGGCCCCTAAAGGACTGAGCGGAGGCGAGACGGCAGCAGGGCACTGCGCCGGCGCCTGGCTCCAGCAGCCGGAGGGGGAGGAAGGCAGGAAGGGGAGGCAGTCCCCTCAATACATCACCTCAACTTCCGGCTACGGCCTCCCGCCTCCTCCCACGCAAGGACAAACCGAGGTCCAGTACAAGCACGAGAACACTCACCTGAAGTCCAAGCTCAACTCTCTGAGCGAGGAGGTGGCTCAGCTGAAGAAGTTGTTCACGGAGCAGCTCATGGCCAAAGTCAACTGAGGATCAGGCGCTGTGAACGTCTAGACTTTTAAGGACAAGCTGCAAGTGAGCCGAGAGATTCAGCGCAAAAACAAGAGCGCCGGACCGTGCAGATGTTCACGAGGATTTTCAATCCTAACAAACTTTTAACAACGTGTTTCAAATACTGTATAATATTGTACTAAATGTCTATAAAACATTCATCTCATAACTTGCTGTTTAACTTAATCTCACCTCTCGCTCAGACGGGGAGTCTTATCTGTAGTAGTGTTAAGTGTGTAATAGTTTCTCTATTCCATACACTGTGACGACTAAAAACATCTAAAACTGTTTACATCACATCATTACATTGCAAGCTTCGCTTAAATCGCCTCACATTACTAAGAGACAACAGCTTTTGGTGGTTCTGAAGCCACATTGAACTCAGCTGGAGGTCAGCCAGCCGGCAGGTTGTTATAAAACATCTCGATGGAAGAAGCGTTTGCGGTGTTTTCGTTAAGAGTGGTTTGACTTACTTTACAAGTTTCCCTCTGTTGAGACAGGTCTTCTGGAGGCTGTAAACACAAGCAGAGACAGACAGTAAATACACAGAAATAGCTGACATAACCTCCATTAGTCTTGAAGGCTGAAAGACGGATTTGTTTTGAATCGGTTTTGGCTCACAAAACATGCATTAGGCTCGTTTCACATCACTTTTTATGTATCATATGTCATGGAGCTCCACTGTAACCTGTACTGTGTTGGTGTTTCACGTCTCACTTCAGTCTCTGTTCATGCCCAGTTTGAATACATTTTATTACTGCCGTGTTATCTGTACCGAGGTGATGACGAGAATTTAATGTCTGCTGTCTTTCTGTACATTTTTCATATTAAAAATAAATACATTTGACAAATTCAACATCACGGTGAGTTGATTATTACTCGAGGAAACCTTAAAGGGGCACAACACTTATTCTTAAGTCTCTAGTGAGTCCCCAAAACAAAGTTGTAATACTACATAACTGGAGTTTAAACCCTTTAAACAGCAACAGAAGGGAACAATACTTTGCTGTTATATAACATTGTTGTCTAACAGCATACAGCAATAAAACTAAACACACATTACATCACATTGCTCAGCCTGGATCCAATTTCCCTAATAACAGGTAATAAGAGACGAAAGAAAGAGAAGAAGAGAAGGGGAAGGTTCGGCTGACAAGTGCTGACAAATGCAGGCGTCGAGGAGGGGAGCTGTGCACTTGGCAGGTTTGTCTCCCACAGTCCCTGACAGCCAGACAGAGACCGAGACAGAGACAAAGACAGACGGTGGGCGGGCCGTCAATCACTCAACACTTAAACCTTCAAATTATTTATCATAACAGCTGGAGGGAAATTCAGGTTTTGGAAAGAACGAATAGCATGGATTTGATGAGGTCACATGCAGTCACAATTGGTCTATATAATGATCCTTGTGGTTATTTTGCAATGTGTCTTTTGTCATTATGCAATGACATTGCCCGATAACAATACAAATTTTTAGGGCTGTAAAAGTTAATGCAATAATAATGCGTACGCAAATTTGTTTAATGCCTCTAATTTCTTTAACGCAACCTGCAATTTTTAGGTTGTAGCGGGCTCGGTTTTAAAGAAGTGAAGATACTGGTATCATATGAAACTAGAAAAAACCTAAGGAATCCATTGATACCAGCCATGTCATACTAGCTTGTTGCAAAGGAGGCTAAATAATAGTCCAAACTTCCACTAAATTTTGGCAAGGAAAAACTGGCATGGACATATTTAAAGGGGTCCCTTGACTTCTGACCTCCAGATATGTGAATGAAAATGGGTTCTCTGGGTACCCACAAGTCTCCCCTTTACAGACATGCCCACTTTATGATAATCACATGCAGTTTGGGGCAAGTCATAGTCAAGTCAGCACACTGACACACTGACAGCTGTTGTTGTCTGTTGGGCTGCCATGTTATGCATAATTGTTATGCTAAATGCAGTGACTGTGAGGGTTTCTGGACAATATTTGCCAATTTTTTGTGTTATTAATTGGTTTCCAATAATAAATACATACATACATTTACATAAAGCAAGCATATTTGCCCATGTTGATATAGTATTAAATATTTGACAAATCTCCCTTTAAGGTACATTTTGAACAGATAAAAAATGTGCTATCTGCAATTAACTATGGACAATCATGCGATTAATCGCGATTAAATGTTGTCCTTCAATCAATTGACAGCCCCAGAAATTTGGGATAAACTCAAAATCTGTTACCACTGTTTCCCTTTGGGCTTTAGTTGGGAATTTATTTTTAAAAAAATCATGCTACTTTGGAGTCAGCAGGTGGCGGCAAAGACAACACCTTCAGCATCACCGTGGAGTCCAGAGTCTGTGTTTCACCATCTACCACAGGATATTAATCATGCTATAGATCACTGCAATTTGTATTGTTCCTGCAGATCAGCAAGTTAGTGTGCATGGTGATGAGTGATAGTTAAATTCAGCAACTGTGAACATTTTTTTTTGTGTGCGTGTGCAGGTAGAAATGTGCAGAAGCTGATGCTCAAGTATAAAAAGGTCAAATGAATTTAGAGAAAATACATGAACAAAATGTCCTTATTTCAGGTTCATTGCTAGTTTGTAATGAAAAATCACCCTCTAATAACTTATTGAGCTTGGTATGTGTCATCATTTCATTACTACAGAGCTGATCTCATCTGCTTACGCTTAGCTTTTCAAATCCATTTTGGGAAGCTGGGACAAAATTAGATATATACTGAAATTTGTAAGGCTCCTAATATTTAAGAAAATAAACACTAATTTTGGCTGCAATTCTTCCCAAAAACAGATTAGAAAAGCAACATTTTGCAAGTACAGATAGACTCTGAGCCTGTGGTGAAATGGAAAGGTAATAAGAGGCGAGGCGGACGCTGCAGGTGTGGAACGGAGAGAAGAAGAAGAGTATGATTTAATGAATCTACTGCAACATGCTGCTGTTACGCTACCGTCCTCACCCACATAAAAAAAAACGCCACAACCCCCTCTTCTCTTCCCCCCCATTCTGTCCCCCCCTTTTTTTTATCCAGTGAAAGGATAAAGCCTGTTGCTAGGCAGGCAGTGCGACAGTTGCCATGGGAACGCTTGCAGACATAGCTGGAAGGGGGGAAAACGTTGGGCAGGGTGGGGATAAGGATGGGGTGCAAAAAGAGAGCAAGTGATGCGGAGAGAGAGTGTGTGTGTGTGTGTGTGTGTGTGTGTGTGTGTGTGTGTGTGTTTATGGGGGGATGGGGATCCAAGTTCACGGCCAATGCCTCTGCTCTTTCACTGCTGTTTGTCTCCTCCAGCTAAAAGAGGAAACAAAGAGGTGCAAAGGAATGGTGATCCATATTTAGTTCAAATTTGAGGCTCCGCATTCAGGGGTTACCCTCTGATAATGCGGTGTGACAGGCTGGAAGTGTGAATGGCAAAAAAAAAAAAAACATTTAAAAAAAGACTGGCTGTAGCAACTTCATAAATCTGGACTAATTTACAGGATTTAATAGTGCATGTAAAAGAACAATAACACAGAATACTAAATGAAGAAAAACAAATCCCATAATTGAGACCGATAGTTATTGAGTGCGTTCAACAAACTAGAGCGTGGACAAACGCAAGAACAGATAATTACTGTAGTATCAAAGGTGAAAAGTCCTTAACGTCCTCCAATTATACTGAATAATTGCTGCAATTAATGCAACTGCATGCACCCAGCACACTGTGATACAGTGAAATGTGGAACATCTTTTTGTGGGATAATTGTGAAAAAGTTTCCAGCACATACACTCACTTATACACACACAGCGTCCACGCCCATGCAAAAAGATAGTACAGTCTTTGATATGGAAGGAGATAATGAACACATCCGCAGCAGACGTCAGCCTTCAAGGCATCCGTTCAGGCACTTTTCCCCCCCAGTTTACATCACTGTGTGGATAATGTACTGTAGTACACATTCACTGAGACACTCAGCAGACCTTTGCCATCCTCGTGTCTGGAGCAGGATGGAGGAAGATTGCTATCTGACACGAGCAAAAACTGCACAGTAGCTATTGTTGCAAAGCAGCAATTTATATTTCCTCCCTGCACCCAAATGGAAGCTGCCCAAAAACAAATGTAGAAACCCGTCACTCAGCACGTAGCTCTCATCCAAACACACTCTGATACAGTCCTCTGAATGCCACAACACAGTCTCAAAGCAGTTTGTGAAATAGTCATGAATATTCATGAATAGTCACAATAGTGGCGCTCAGCACGTCTTTCAACAACGCATTTTTTGTGCTTTTTCCTACAAATGTCCAGCAACACGTCACGCACGTGTCAATTTCTACTCCAGTATTTGCAAAATAAAACTACTTAGTTAGGTTTAGGAAAACATTGACTTGGTTAGGCTTAGACAAAAAACTACTAAGTTAGGTTTAGGAAAAGATACAGTTTGGGTTTAAATAACACCGGAAGCGCCGTAACTTAAATACGAAAGTTACGTGACAAATAAATCAACGTTGACTTCTGGTTTCATACTGGACACAAACACCAGTCTCCTGGGCTACAATCCTGTGTTTTTTGACCCACCCATCCACCGCGACCTCCTCCCTACGACTCAATACATATTTCACTACTGACTATTTCACAAACTGCTGTGCGACTGGACTGGCCAGTGTAATTGTCAGCCATTCAACTGTTATTCAAAAGCCAACTCTTCAATTTCCCAAAGGATAATGTGAAAATCAACACAAATAGTTCAACTCCCCTGCTCCATGCTTCGTGCCTGCCACCATGACACGCATTCCTGCCTGTGTTCAAGACGAATCCAAAATGTGCACTTCAATTACATAATATATGAATGCATTCTGGCCAGAGGAGCTTATTCGACGCTGTGTGGTGGGAGCAAATTCAGCTTATTGTAACAATTTCAATCTGTGAGTGCCAGGCGAGCTTCTGTAACTATTAAACTATAATGTTCCACTTGTGTTCAGGCTCTCACAATGACAATAGTGTCTGTGGTTTCCTCCACAAGGCCAGTGTCACAATGGTTAGTCTGAGTTGAAAACACAATGAGTTTGCACAATGAGCCTTTTCCTGGGGGTTGGTGTAATACAGAAACACTGAGCTGGTCCGTCAGTGCGGGCGGTAGGGGCAACACATGCACGGGGCAGGAAGAAATACATCCCACATAAACATGGATCTGGATCTTGAGGTACTTTGATTCAGTAGTTCAGCTCCATGCTACTTTATACTTCTATTCCATGACATTTCTGTGGGAAATATCAAACCTTTTACTCCACTACAATTATCTGGCAGCTATAGTTACGGCTTATTTGTTTGCATACATACATTTGCATACAAAACCTATGATGAGTCTCCAAAACGGGATGCATTGCACAATGAAATCATTTTAGTCTGTAGTTGAGTCCTTAAAGGGGACATATCATGCTGAACCTGAAAATGTTCAGGTTCATACTTGTATTTTGGGGTTCTACTAAAACATGTTTACATGCTTTAATGCTCAAAAAACACATTATTTTCCCCATACTGTCTGTCTGAATATACCTGTAATCACCCTCTGTGTGAAACGCTCTGATTTAGCGCCTGTCTCTTTAATATTTATTGGGTGAAAGTAACTTCTAACGTCATCATGTGTTCAAATGTAATCTTGTAAAATTTTATTTTTTTGTCAAGAAACTTGAATAAATCCAGTTGTTTGAAGGAGAGGTTTTCACAGCAATATAAAATAGATAATAAAGAGGGAATTATGACCTGTTCAACTTCCTAAGAAAAAACAGCATGACACCAGTAATAAAGGAGTGGATGTTGAAGGACATGGGATTTAGTGTTTTACTTTTGTTTTTTTACCGTGGTATCGAACTGGTATTGAAAATCGTGGAATATCACTGGTATTGGTATCAACCAGGGCTGGGCGATATGGAGAAAATCAAATATCACAATATTTTTTGACCAAATACCTCAATATTGCAATATCAATATTTCCAATATTAATGTGGATATAATGACTGAGTGTAAAAGATAGAACAGCTAGAATGACATCACTTTACTGTAATGGAGCCTTTCAAACCAGGAAAAGACAACACTTATGCCATATTACGGTATTACGATATCCAAAATGTAAGACGATATCAAGTCTCGTATCATGATATCAATATAATGTCGATACATTGGCCAGCCCTAGTATCAACTAATAACTTTCTGGTATTGTGACATCCTTACACTCATTTATAGAATTTTTTTACTAATTAATTTTAATTTAAAAAAATGAATGCATCTTTTATTTAAGTATCATCAGCAAAATATAGAGATAATGGTCCTCCTATGTCCTATGTTATATTGTTAGCCTATTTGATTATTATTACTGATGCCTTAAGTTATTATAAGTAGCAGTTTAATATTGTGGTTGGTTGAGATGGAGCTAACTTTATTTAGTCCGGGAGGTTCATTTATAACAAATCATATTTTATAACCTCATATTTAAAAACTAAGTCATGATTTGTGTGTAAAATCTTCATCTGTAAAGTAACCTTCACATGTACCTATACCTACCTATACCAAATGAAGTAGCTATACCTACATTTGTCTGACTATAGCCGTCAGAGAAATGTAGTGGAGAAAAAGGTACAATATGAAATATAGTTGAGTAGTAAGTATAAAGTGGCATAAAATGGAAAAACTCAAATAAAGTACCTTCAAATTGTACTTCTTGAGTACAGTACTTGAGAAAATGTACTTAGTTACTCCCCACAACTGGACTAGCACTGACTGTCCAGGTCTTACCCTGTAGGACAACTAGGGGACATTAAATACGGACACTGAACAAACAATAAATCTGTGCAATATTAATACACTGAATATGAAATACATTTATCTGTGCAATATATCCTTGATGCAATATACACCTCAAGTGCAACTACCTTTGTTTAAATTTTATTTATTACATCTACTCTACCTATTTTACAAGAGCACTTATCTCTGTTTACATTACATCTATTTTTATATTTTATACTTCTAGTGTAACACTTCTGTTTATATTTATAAATTACATCTACTTTACCTGTTTTATTTGCTTTATAACTGTGTGTGTGTTTTACCTGTTATATGTTTTATCTGCCTCATTTAGTCTTGTCAAGGACTTGTTTTAAAGCACTGACCAGAAGTGGCGAATTGTGAATCTTGTTGTATTTAATACAATGACAATAAAGCTTTCTATTCTATTCTATTTAAGGCACTTAATGCAATAGCTTTTGTAAAATATGCTCATTTGCTTTCAGATGTGAAGACTGAGTTAGCCTTTCATCTACAGAGGAAACTAATATGAAACAACTCAGAAACTCTCATTGGTGTGTTATACATATCTGCACAAAGGATGAGAATATGATTTTCCCAAAACACCAGTTGTGGGTATAAAATGTTCATATATCTGAGCTTGCTGCTCGTTCCTATGTGTGTGTGTGATTTCCACTGTTTTCTTAATGTCTAGTAGTCCTAACCTTATTATGGGTATCATAGGTCTTCAAGTCTGGCTTTGAGCCTAGTCCCTCCCCCCCTCCAGGCCTCTCTCCTCCTCCCCCAGCATCTCCTCCCCTGCAACAGGATTAGAAGGCAATGGAGAGAGAGAGAGAGAGAGAGAGAGAGAGAGAGAGAGGGAGGGGGCAGAGCCAGAGAGAGAGAGGGAAACAAAAAACGTGACTAGGCACCCAAAGCGTCCTGTTATGCAACAACTGACCTACTAACATACATTTAGAGAGTCAGAGAGGGAAGGAGAGAGAGAGAGAGAGAGAGAGAGAGAGAGAGAGAAAGAGAGAGAGAGAAAGAGAGAGAGAGAGAGAGAGGAGGAAATAGAGAAAGAGAGAGAGAGAGAGAGGAATTGGAGCAAACATGACATGAGGAGCGCACTGGAAACAAGCATCACTGTGTTCACACTCTCGCATACAGTCAGTCTACCTGCGCTAATCGGAGAGCTGCTGTTTGGAAAGTGACGGACTGAAGGAGACAGAGACAGACGGAGAACCAGCAGCAGATGCAGCAAAGCGGATTGTAGGAAACAGGAATCTGTATCCTCTGTGGAGTTGATCCTTTTTAGACAAAAAAAAGGGTGAGTTCGCATTATCATTGTTATTATTATTATTTATTATTACATGAATGTATGATGTTGGATATGATAGATCTCTGCATACTCTTTGTGTTTGTGCGCATTTACGCAAAGGAATCCATCGCGTCTCTTTTCATCACCATGAGTGTTTGTTTTGGTGCTCGGGTGCGTTTTCTCTCAATGTCAAGGCGAGGCTGTTATGTGAGGGTCTCTGTGTGTGTGTGTGTGTGTGTGTGTGTGTGTGTGTGTGTGTGTGTGTGTGTGTGTGTGTGAGGATGGGTGGGGGGAGGTTTTGGGATTCCTTCAGAAAAAGGTGCGGTGGGTTTTGGTGGATTGAATGTGGACACACTGTGGTGTTATGGTGAATATTGCCACCCTAATCACATATAGTGATAGGTTGTTGTGGTGCTTTCAGGGACCTGCTTAGTCTGTTTATCCCAGATTCGGTTTAGTAGGATAATACACCTGCTTTCAGGCAATTATTATTCAACTATTATTATTATTATTATTATTATTAGGCTATATAACGTCTAATTATGACTATATGACGATAGTCATATAGTCATGGGTTGTTGTGGTGCTTTCAGGGACCTGCTTAGTCTGTTTATCCCAGATTCGGTTCAGTAGGCTAATACACCTGCTTTCAGGTAATTATTATTATTCAACTATTATTTTTTATTATTATTATTATTATTATTATTATTATTATAAGGCTACATAACTGTTCAGTGTTGCAGCAACTCTATGATCTGATGCTTATTTATACCCGGCTTCTTTTAGGTTAGTAGGCTATATAGTCCTATACAGGCAACTGGAGGAAAAAAAAAAAAAAAAAAAAAGCCCATGCAGGCACCGAGGACACGCTTCTCTCCGTCACGTGTAGCAGCTCTTTGTAAAGGTTAACGCGGCTGTGCAGGTTAACCCTTTATAGTGTCCTGTTCAGCAGTCTGAAGGAAGCACAGATCATCCGTCCTGGATACATGTGGAGACATTTTTAGTTGGGTTTCTTTTCCTTTACAACCTCGGACTGATTGGAGCCAGAAATAAGAAATAGGAAAAAAGGATGAAGGATGGTGACGCGCTCTGGAGCTGCCAGGTGAGCTGGTGTGGTTCGGAACATCTGGGTCGGAACATCTGGATCCAAATGTGGGTCAGATGTGCTTCTGTGTTTCCCGAGCAGCTCTCTATACTGACAGATATACTTGGAGGTGTTATATTTCTGATTACATGGCGGATTTAAAATGTGTAGATTCTTTTGTAAAGACGTGTTTTTTGGGGTGAATTTCACAGCACAGATGTGATTCACGCAGTCAGTCGCCTCGAATGACTGAGGATCCGATTAGATATGCATGAAGACGATTTGTCAGACTGAGCAACAAAGGAGGCATGCGGGGTAACATATTTCTCAGTGTGTTGCTGAATGAGAAGTTGTGCGTTTTTTAGGCGGAATTAATCCATACATTATGGCCTTTTTTTATTGAACTTGGACGCATTAAAACTCAGTTTTCCTGCAGTCCAGCACTGAATCAGTAGATGTTTAAATATTTCCATAACTTGTAAACATATAGGTGATAAAGACAAGACAAATTGGTGCGTTTTATGAGATATTTGACATTTTATTTTGAAAGAGAATTCATTTTTTTTCCACACTGGCTTTGTGGGTTTATGTGCTGCACGTGGGCACCTCCTCCACCTCTAAACAGCTTTCTTCTCACACGTAATAACAGTTTATATATATATATATGTATATATAGTATATTCATAAAATTAACATATGATAGCAGTGCGAACAAGCCATTTTCTAGATTTATTTTGCTGTGAAAGTGGAGTTGAAGCGCTTTTACGCATTGCAAATCGTGCCTTGTGCACCTTGCATCTTGTATAGCTTCACACCGGCGTATTAAACACTGAAGAGGTTATGCAGGTTGCATAATAAATTAATAAATTAATTAAAAGGGGATCAAAGTATACTGGGCAGATTATGCAATCGGTGTAAACCCAGAGGTCTGTGGCTGTGCAGCCCTGCGCGCTTTGCTGCGCTTTGGCGCACCGCACTGGGTCTCTATGCCAGCTCTGAATGTAGGTCACATTAGTCCTGTGGGAGGGGGGATGAGACTAGAAAGGCAGAATCAAAACCACCACCAAAATAAATCCCTCAACCCAGCCATAACAAAGAAACAAGGCAGACATGCAGAAATATGAATTTTGTAATGGGTTATGTATGAATAATTGTGATGTGTTTTGTTTGTTGTCTGATGGGTCTTACTTGTCTGTCTGTCTATGGTAATAGTACATTTATTGTATGTGTACTTTTTCTCAAACTGAGCTGCCCATGGATGCAAAATGTGCAAACTGACAATAAAGTTGTATCGTATGGTAAATAAAGACTATTTCAGTTATCAAAAACTTACACAATTGTAGGAAAAAAAACAGCCTTTCTTCCAAATATATTTAAAGCTTATTGCATCACTTGATGTGAACTGCTTAAGACAACTGTTCTGTGGTTATTTAGGTCTAATGGAACCCTGGTCCAGCTTTACTAAATTAAACTGTGCATGGGAGGGGGAGTTCATGGGCAGAAGCTCAGCAGGGCTTTTCCATCCTGTCCCACTTTACTTTGAGGCCTCTTGACTTTTCCCGGGGTTTCCTGGCACATAAAGATGATGTAAAAAATTGAGGGCTGTGCTTTGTTATTGTGCTGTGGTTTGGGAGCCAGCAAGCAGAGGCGAATTACACCATTTAGTAGGCCAAGGGAGCACATGTGACTGGAGCAACACATGGACTGAGTCACTAGGCTTTTTTTCCCCCCCTTTTCGAGAGAGGGTGATATGGCCTGTGTGTGTTCGTGGAACAAGAATCTAGGTTGGATGGGACTCCGCCTTGTTGGCATGCTGCCTGATTTCCTAACCGGGGGGGGGGGGGGGGGGGGGGGGGGGGGGGGGGGGGGGGGGGGGGGGGGGGGGGGGGGGGGG
>CAKAOI010045054.1:2948-20431 GCA_916701655.1 Sebastiscus albofasciatus | reverse complement strand
GCTTACACACAGTTTGTAGTCTAAGTATATAGTATATAAGTCTAATGCAAAGTGCAAATGTACTACGGAGTATTAGGGCCACATTGAGGGGAAAAAAAATCTGAGATTTCCAGAATAAAGTCATAATATTACGAGAAAAAAGTCATAACTTTACGAGAAAAAAGTCGCAATATTATGAGAATAAAGTCATAATATTACGAGAAAAAAGTCATAACTTTACGAGAAAAAAAGAAAATAACACGTAAAATTACTACTTTATAATATCATAATACTACAACTTTTTTTCTTGTAAACCTATGAGTTTATTCTCGGAATATTATGACTTTATTCTTGAAATCTCAGATTTATTTGTTTTCCTCAATGTGGCCCTAATATTACGTCGTACTGTCGTACCATAGACATAGAACAATGATAAATAAAAATGGAAATGTAAACACAAAACAGTTATTCACTTCCATTTTCAAAAATCCACAGGGAGCAACTGGAGAGGAGCTAAAGAGCTGCATGTGGCTCCGGAGCCGCAGGTTGCAGACCCCTGGTCTAGGAGGAGTTTGAAAAAGTTTGCAAAAATGCAAGAAAAACGTACAATATATAAATATAAAGGATATCTAAAGGATTATAAAGGATTTTTTTTTCAGTATTACCCATGATGCAGTAAGGTATAACTTTGTATACCATCATGCGTGCAGGTCGGCCAGCTGATCAAAGAAGCGTCAGCCAAAAGTAATCTGAAGAGAGTGACTCTGGAGCTGGGAGGGAAGAACCCCTGTATTGTCTTTGCTGACTGTGACTGTGAGTAAACATGCTCTGTGTCTCTCCCTCTCTCTCTCTCGTTTTGAATAATCAAAATACAACATCAAGACAAGACTTTATTTCAACATGCACTTGAGTCACAATATGACCTGTGATATGGTTACTTCACGGCTTTGCAGCCCCAGGTGTTTCACTATACTCAGAATTATTGAAATATGAGGCCTGTCGAGTCTCATCTTTCATCCGTACAACTTACCTTTTGTGCCTTTGCTGTCATCTCACAACTATAAGGTGAAGATCTCACCGACTGTCACACTATCAAAAAGATTGTGTAGCTCAGGGGACTGCAGAGAACCCTGGCTGGCTCCAGTTGCTGTGCTGTTGACAGTGCAGGCTATAGAACTGGGTATCGGTACTCTATAAGGTATCAACCGAAATAATCCAGTAAAGAGGGATATCAAAAGTTCTCCAGTCAATTGATAACTGCATTTGTTTCTTTTTTTGTACCCAGATGTAGAAAAAAATTACTACTTGCATGGTTTTGCTTGCAGACAATCACCGCCAGCGATTTAATGCGACGTGTGATTGGCCCATTACTGCAGCAGCTACAACCCATACAGTCTGTGGTGTGGTGAAGTCGAGCCCGGTGTTATTTGAGTTGGCAGTTCAGCGTGCCAAGATGCCACCAAAATGTTCGAAAGTGTGGCGAAACTACACACCTGTGGCGTCTGATAAAAATACATGCGGTGGTGGGGGCATTTTATGCAATTGAATGCTTCCATTCACCTGATGGGTATCGAATGAAGTAGGAGAAAGAGATAGGTATCAGTATCGCTATAACGGTCTGGTATTAGTACTGGTTTTGTTATTTTTTAAACAATACCCAGCCCTAGTGCTGTCATTACAGAGCAGCAGTAGAGGAGGCCATAGCAGACTAAACTGGCCAGTGCAGTACAGCTACTACTGTACCATTCATGTGTAATATGATGATATCATGTCATTTGACTGATGGCATACAGTATGTGTTTGTTGAACTGATAAACACTCGACTGTCATATCCTTTAAACAGCACCTGATAAAAAACAACAATGTACTTTTGTTGCTGGGTCCACATTTGTGTGTTTGTGTTCAGTGATTTTCTAAACTAATCAGCTAGAACAGGGGTCAGCAACCTTTACTATGAAAAGAGTCATTTTCGGCAAAAAAAAAAAAAAAAATCTGTCTGGAGCCGCAAAACATTTGATCATTGTGATGAAGGTAACACAGTTTATAGTATAAGTATATAGTATATAAGTCTAATGCAGTGAGGGCCAAAGTGCAATTGTATGATGTAGTATTAGGGCCACATTGAGGGAAAAAAACCCTGGAAATTTCCGGAATTAAGTCAGAATATTCCGAGAAAAAGTTGTCGTAATATTATGAGAATAAGGTCATAACTTAAAGAGAAAAAACTTCATAATATTACAAAAATAAAGTTATAATTTAACGAGAAAAAAAGAAAATAACACATAAAATTACTATTTTATAATATTATGACTTTATTCTCATAATACTACAACTTTTTTTCTTGTAAATTTCTGACTTTATTTTTGTAATAATACGACTTTATTCTCAAAATCTCAGATTTGTTTATTTTTTCCTCAATGTGGCCCTAATACTCCATCGTTCCGTCGTACCATAGACCTACAACAATGATAAATAAAAATGAAAATGTAAACAAAAAACAGTTATTCATTTCCATTTTTAAAACTCCACAGGGAGCCACTGGAGAGGAGCTAAAGAGACGCATGTGGCTCCGGAGCCGCAGGTTGCTGACCCCTGATCTAGAATCATTCTACATGAACATGTTATGCTGCCAAGAGTATGTTTTTGTATGTTCTTATATTGAAAGTACAGTATCTGTGACACGTTCACTGAGAATCAACTAGGTCTGATGCTCGTTGACAGCTGCTTCCCCGGCTGAAAAACCTCCAAAACAAAGTGAACTAATCAGAGCTTTGAAGGTGGGATTAAGAATGGTGACGTCATCCTCCTCTGACAGAACAAGAACAATAGTGAAATATTACCCACAAAATACAGTACTTCTAATTCTCTGATATAATGAATTAAGGTTGGTTATAGTTAAGACAACTATAACCGACTACAGGTAGTGACAGTTGGAATGACAAAGCAGACAGAGGGAAAGTGGGTATATCAAAAATGTTACTACTTGTCAGCTCACCATCAACTGCACTAAACATCATAGACTGAGTAGAGAAGATGTCATTTTCTCCTGAAAAATGTTGTTAGAGTGGTGTGTGTGTGTGTGTGTGTGTGTGTGTGTGTGTGTGTGTGTGTGTGTGTGTGTATGTCTACAGTGCAGCTGGCTGTGGAGGAAACCCAGAAAGGAGCTTTATATAACCAGGGTCAGTGCTGCACGGCTGCATCACGTGTCTTTGTGGAGGACAGTATCTATGAGGAGTTTGTGCGTCGCAGCACAGAAAACGCCAAGAAGATTGTCATAGGAGACCCGCTGGACCCTCAGACATCACACGGGCCACAGGTAGGAACACACAGTCAACATAGAGTACTAACAGACAAGCTGTGCCTAAACCTGCAACAACTGATTGTTTTTTGGACACTGGGGGGCAGCAAAACAAGTTGTGAACACACCATTGACATATTATTACCTTCTAAGTTGATATGGAAAACTACAGTTTTTTTCATCTGGTTAACTTTTTTTCTCGTAAAGTTATGACTTTATTCTTGATATATTACGACTTTTTTTTCTCGTTAAGTTATGGCTTTATTTTTGTAATATTATGACTTTTTTCTCGGAAAAGTATGACTTTATTCTGAAAATCTCAGATTTCTTTTCCCTCAATGTGGCCTTAATACTCCGTAGTACATTGTGTCTTTGGCCCTCACTGCATTAGACTTATATACTATATACTTGGACTATAAGTTGTGTTACCTTCATCACAATGATCAAATATTTTGAGGCTCCAAACATATTTTTTTTGTTTTGTTTTTTGCCTAAAATGTCTCTTTTGATAGTAAAGGTTGCTAACCCCTGGTTTAACCTAAACACAATTGAGCTAAATTGGGCTAAACACCCTGGTGCAATCTCTGTGCTGACAAACAACAATGAAAGTGATATTAATCCCACTGTTTCATATGACTCTGGTTAACAACAGCAAACAAGTGAATTTCCCAAAATGTAGGATTCCCCTATAATTAAAGTGTCTCCTTCCCTTGTCTTCTTGCCCGGCTGATGCTGGCTCCAGATTGACCGGCAGCAGTTTGACAAGATTATGGATCTGATAGAGAGTGGGAAGGAGGAGGGAGCCAGGCTGGAGTATGGAGGAGCAGCTTTGGGCGAGAAGAGCCTCTTCATTCAACCCACCATCTTCTCTGGGGTCAAAGACCACATGCGTATCGCCAAGGAAGAGGTACAACTTGTTTCAATTCATTACAAATGAATCCGACATGGAAAAGGAGGGTGGATAGTGTCAGTGTGTGAAAGTAAAGTCTGACACCCAGTGGAACAGTGCTTTAATTACACCATACACAGTGCAGAGAGGCAGGCTGCACAGTCAACACTGGTGAGGAAAGAAAACTTGGGCTTCCGTAGTCCTCACATAAAAAGACTTTATCTGTACAGTGTTTCAACCACATGGTCAGGTCATGATTTAAAATTTGTTGCGCCACACAAGCCATTGGAAATAATGGCTTTCAAAGCAGAGTGGTGCCGTTGCCACATTCTGTGCGAAAGGCCCATTAAATGTCCCATAGTGTGCTCATTTCAGGTTCATACTTGTATTTTGTGTTTCTAATAGAACATGTTTACATGCTGTAATGTTCAAAAAACACATTATTATTTTCCTCATGTCTGCCTGAATATACCTGTATTTACCCTTGAAATGCTCCGTTTTAGTACATTTCAATGGAATTGCAACGGAATTGCGTTGCTAGGCAACAGTTTGGGTCCATGTTAACTTCCTGTCTGCTGATGTTATTTACATCCACTGCAACAGGAAATAAACTGGGACACATTTAGAATGTTTACATTTAAAACCATGTAATGGTCTAAATATTGTATATTTGTGACATCACAAATGGACAGAAATCCTGACAGCTTGTTTCAAAAGCGCAATTTCTGAAAACGGGCTGTGTGTATTTCTCCGTATATTGAGCGTTTTGATAGTTTAACAGTATTTATATAGCACTTAAACCTACTTTAGAATATAAAAGACCTGAAAATCTCACTTTTTACAATATGGGACCTTTAAAGTTATGCATAATTAAGGGCATGGCCGCTCTGAGTGACAGGTGGGTGCCGTCACTGGTGGTTAGCCACAGTCTGCTAGGCATCACCTCTGCTAATTCTAGTCAGTCGAGTCAAGTCTAAACTTGACCTCTGTGGTGTTGGTGCCTTTTGGAGAATTGTTCATACAGTATGGGACATAATATGGCTTGCTGGCCAATGGCCAAACTGGCCAATGTGCAGTCGTTGGATCGTGGTCTGGATAACCTCCGTGCCTGCAATTTTCCCAATGGGATGCTAGGAACTGTAATGTCCTTGTTTCACCAAAATTACAACACATTTCTTAACCTTTCTCTGTCTAAAATAAATATAAATGATATTTATAATGAAATGAAATGGCCATTAAAAGGCAAACTCTATGTAGAAAGAAAGGGCTGACAGCAGCAGCTGCAGCAGCAGAAACGCAGCTGAAATGCAGCTGGTGTGAACGCCCGACGCATGAATCACGCAGCCACCAAACCACGCAGCCGCCACCCACTCCTGGTGTTCCTGGTGTGTCCGGGCTGTTAGACTAACTCTACAGGGGCGTCGTTGGACAACATTGCCTGGCTGCTTCATGGTCTCCCTTTTTGTTCTGCTGTCACATCTCAGAGATATGTTGTCTGGTTGTATGTCTTGCTTGGTGCTTGTTGTAATGTCTGTGGGGGCACGATCCAGTTTGGATCGACACACTCAGGTTACATTCTGAGTCTATCTTGATGGTGTGTGGTTAGGCTGTGAGAACCCCCAGGTGGGTGGTGGTCAGCAGCCTGGCCTCTTAACTTTCTTCCCTATCCCTAACAACCTTTGCCTCCGTTGGTTACCATATAAATTAAGATATGGGGCTGCACATGTGGGCCGTATATCCCTAGTCGAGACAGTCCTACTGTCATACCTGTATGTGGGTCAGTGTTTTTCTTGTATTTGAGAGTACAAAAGCTCTAGAATAGAGCAACCATGAATAGATGAAGTCCAGATTATGTGTCTTTACATGAGTCCATGCCGTATGACAGTCTCACACAGATATCTACTGTTCTAGCACCTCATTGAGGCTAACACAGATTCAAATATTTATATCCAGGACACCATGTTTTTATGGCTTCAGCTCAATAGGAACTATTCTATATTCATTTTGTACACAAATGTACCCAATATTCACACCCACATATTTGATATCTTGATATTTCTACCAGAAGTTATGGATACACATCTGATCCTCTGGTTTTTGAAATCCTTTTCTTCATATGATAATAACAGGCTATCAATCACATGCATTAGTATCACAAGCTACGGTATGTGTTGCTGTCTGTCATGGTACCATTACAAGCAATGGGCTCTACAAAACACTATTCTTCTATGTTGTTAATAAATAATGAAAATGATAATGGAAATACATTTGTGTAAAAGCACACCTGACTTACAGACACATTCATATTGGAATGCACATCTTTTTTCTATTCTGTATATACATTTCTTTAACCAGTCCAGCTATTTTATTCATATATAGTTTATATTACACATTTATGTTTTTTTTATTTTATATGAATGGCAGTCAGAGAGGACAGCAAAGTGTGACTCACTTCTCTTTACACATGACTAGTCTTTACTGATATCTTTCCCCTCTCAGATCTTCGGTCCGGTGCAGTGTATATTCAGCTTTAAAAGCCAGCAGGAGGCCATAGAGAGAGCAAACAGCTCACAGTATGGCCTGGTGTCTGGAGTCTTCACGACGAGTATGGACAGAGCTCTGTCTGTGTCTGCAGCCCTGGAGACTGGCACTGTCTGGTAAGTCCCCGTTTACAGTCCTGACATATTTTGAGGAATTTGATTTCCCTGTTTATTATTGCTTCAAAATTAAAATGGACATTTTATTTCAACACCATGGAGCAAAAATTCAGGCATGAAGTAATGAAGTGATGTGAGGGGCTGCTGCACCTGCTACATGATCATTATACAAGATTCACAAGATTTATCAATGTGCCTTTCTTACTCAACCAATTTCTGCTGTCCATATTCACACACATATCATTCTGAACATTAGAAACTCAACAAGCAAAGATAAGGAACAGGAAGGCTGACTCCTCCTGACCTTCAATTAGGGATGGGACATACAATGTGGATTTAATCACGGATCGCGGAAAAAACACACAATAAGTTGAGCGTGGTGAATTTCCATTATCGGGAAAATGGTGAATCTCCTTATGAGTGAGCTGACCATCACTATGACGGTGGAGAAGTGAAAACAGAGCCTGATTTAAATAATACAGGAATTATCATGTAAGAAAGAACAGACTCACACAATGTTGCTATTTATTAATTTATCCTTTATTTATGCAGGGGGACCTTATGATTTATGATTACCTTATTTAAGATTGTTTGTTTGTTTTTTCACTATAAAAAAGATGTGTGTCCTGTCTTGGATTCAATTAAACTATTTGTGTCTCAACAAAATGTAAGGTAAAGTGATTCCAGCATTCCAAAAGAGTTTTAACCATATATGGTGATTATTGGGATAACATCATGAATTGCAATTATTTTGGCCTGTCTCTGTCTTTGTGTCTCTGTCTCTCTGTCTGTAACTCTCTCTCTCTCTCTCTCTGTCTCTCTCTCTCTCTCTCTCTCTCTCTCTCTCTGTCTCTCTCTTTCTCTCTCTCTCTCTCTTGCAAATTCAAATTCAAATAAACTTCATTGTCATGAATGTTCAGGTTACATTATTGCTAAAGCTAAATTACATATTAATGAATAATTACAATTCAAAAGAAATAATCACAAATAATCACAATATACCAAATACATTTTGAGCACACATTCTTTTACAGATGTAGTCTTTCAGAAACATGTTCAGAGCTTGTACAGTAGCACCTCTTGTTCTGTGGCAACAGTCAACATATTTTGCAGCTAATATTGCCCATTGATTTTTATCCCCACATAAATATGGCAGATTGTGAAGATTGGGGAGATGGATAAACTCAGGATATACAGTATTTATTTTTTCAAAGAAAACATGTCTGTCTTGTCTCTCTCTCTCCCTCTCCCTGTTAAGGATAAACTGCTATAACGCCCTTCATGCTCAGACTCCCTTTGGAGGGTATAAGATGTCAGGCAACGGACGAGAGCTGTGAGTAGCATCACGGTTTCTTCATATTTCATATTCTTCAGTTGTTCCCTGTATATTCCCGAACGAACCTGGCTCTTGTGTGTCATTTCTGTCCTCTCAGTGGAGAGTATGCTCTGGCTGAGTACTCGGAGGTGAAAGCAGTGACCATCAAACTGGGTGAAATCCTGTGAGAAGAACTGGCTGAGACGTCCATCACGTCACAATCCTCTCCGACCCACACACTCCTTCTTTGTCTTCAGTCGTGCTCATGATGTCGAGATTAGGCTTAGTCCAATATATATCAGTTAGTTTATATACAGTATATCAGAGCCCAGGAAGAGTCAGCGTTTGTTCGCCTCTTCTATGATATGCTGGAGGTGAGAGAGGCTTCTACTCAACAGCTTCAGTAATGTCACTATACAAAACTGCTAATGCTCTATTTTACAGGTTTGTATTTTAATAATTATTTATTCAGAAGCTCCCTGGACTCACTGTAAGTATGTGATTTGGTACCACAGTATTTATGGGGAAAATAGAGACAGTGTTCAGTTGGTACATTTACAACAATTTATTCCAAGTAATTGCTGGCTTAACCCATAGAGCACAAGCATACAATTCAACATATATGATGAATAAAGTCTCCAATAATAAATGAATAATTAATGAATATTTACTTGGGTTTAAATTTCAATGAAATTCCAATTTGATTTATAATTGGTACCAAACAACAGAGTAGTTTCTAGGAAAATACCAAAACTAGTACTAAAAAAGTACGAAAGCACTAATACGATCATTTGACATAAAAAAGGATCCATTTATTGGGACATTTTTAGAACTTTCAGCCACATCTGGTGGCCTTCATCAGTGGATGGAGTTTGCTCACTTGTCACAAAGATGGTTTAGTCGTCATCACATGACCTAAGTGTTGTATGGGCGGGGATATGGTAACCTCCGTCTCTGATCAAAGATGGTCTCTGGTGTCAGATGTGAATGTCCTCCTTGATCTTCCTTCAGTCATCCACTGACTCCTGGTCCATGACCTCTTCTCAGTGGATGCTGTGAGAGCGGTTTTGGTCTGATGTTCACAGATCATGTTGTCTCTTCCTGTTCATTCAGTCTCTTGTCCAGGGTCCTTGCTCTCTCTCTGATGTAGCGTCCCTGTAGTTCTGTCCTGTTCCTTGTAGTAGAGCGCTAAGACCCATTCCTTGTACCCGTTGTCACGGAGTGGACCTGTTGCAACCGCTCTTTTTTTACCTTCTTACTAGTTTATGTTTCCTGACTCTGCATTAAATTGTAATTTCCCTTTTTTCAACCTGGACCCCATTTTCCCCATGTTTTCAAGCCTAAGTGACTAATGGGGACGACAATTTTTTAAATTGGTCCAGTGTTGAGGGAGAACGCTGTAACCTACAGCCGCTAAACAAGCTGCAAGGGCAAGTGAGCCGCATCGATGTAATGTTACATCCACTAAAAGGGCTGTTTTAGCCACTGACACCCTCAGATTGTTATTCTAAGTGTCTTGACAACATTATGGAAAGGACCCTACAGAGAAATAAAACTGTTTTCTTGCCTTTCACTTGAGATGCGGTCTGTTTGTTATTGTGTCGAGTCCCGCTCAAGAAGAAGTCTCGTTGTGAAATCTGAATATCCGTAAACTTTGTAAACTCTGAACTTGATTCAGCCATGACATTGTCTTAACATAATAACAATCAGAGCCTGTCATGGCAAAAAAAAAAAAGCAGTTTTAGTGGACGTAAATGACGGTGCCAGCTTGCCCCAATAGCACCATATCACAGCCCGCGAGCAGCTGCCGTCTACAGCATTACAGTGTTAGACACAAAAACAGGTGAAAATAGGGTCCAGGTAGAGTTACCCTATAAGTTACCCTTTCAGTGACTAAGATCCTCAGAGCTGAAGTAGGCGAGATTGGAGCAAATATGATTCAAAAAAGTTATTTTTATAAAATGGTCACTATATCCTGACAGTAGTACATGAAACAGGTAAAAAAAACATGTGCCTTTGTCTCCTCCGGTGTTCCTAACGGCATCTGCAAGATTTCAAAGACCGGAGGAAAACAACCAGTCAGAGCTGACATGGGATCTGCTGTCCAGCAACCGTCTATGAGAGCCGGCTGTCAATCACTCGTGAACACCTCGACTAAACGGTCAAACTAGACAGCGCTGATCAAATATGAATCAATACTCTGTTACGTAATTCTCTCCTCAAATGTTTCCAGAATCATCTTGTAGTGCACTGTTTAGCTGTAAAATGAGAAAGTTTGTGACCCGGCATTCATGTTGAGATCTCTTGGGGGAAATACCAAGCACCGCCCACCAGCACAGCCAATAGGAACGCTCTCTCTCTGAAGTGGCCTGTGATTGGTCAATGTCTTCCATCTTTTTTAAAGCCTGAGAACAGAGCCATGAGGAGGTGCAGAAGTCTAGTTTTCTCTCAGAACACTTGAATTACAATATGCTGAAAAGTTATTATGAAATTTTTGCCCAATGATGCCAAAAAATGGTTGCCTACTGAAGCTTTAATCTTTGAACTACGACAAGGGTGACTGTCTTCTTTCCATATAGGCCTACAACCACTTATTATCAAGTGACCAAAATTCCATATGAGATGACAACTGAACCATCTCCACAACAACTGCAGAAACTTCATCTGCTGATGAAACCAATGAGATGTGGCTGAAAGCTCTGAAAAGGTCCAATGATTGGACCTAGTGCTTTCTAAAGTTAATAATAAACCTTCAAGTTCAACTACTATGGTTCCTCAATGAGCCACAGACCCACTCATCTTTGAGAATTGAAACAATGTATCGTTCATGGAAAGTTTTAGTGTCCCAGTCTTCCAGGGCAACCCCAGTCTTTATGGGCCCCTAACCAGAACTCAATGAGTCCAACTTTTTTATTACACAAATAGTGGAGGGAGATGATTTTTTCTTTCATGTCGACTGTCTGGGGACGTCACTCACCAAAGAAATACTCCAGCAGTTCTAATGATACCTTGTTTTGCCTGTCTAGTCCAGCTCTTAAAGCGTGAGATACATAAATGCACAAAACATAGTGATTAATCAACAAATATAGCATTTTGCATATGAATTCCATTCAAATCTCACCAGACCTCCTTGCATAGAACCATGTGGGAAGGTCAGAGAAAGAAATACTGTTTATTTTTGTAATTGTTGAGTAGCTGATGTATGCAGATACTTTTTGTTTCTAATTCCAAGCGCTGATTCTCTCTCTGATGTTGCACCCGATTCAATTGTTATCAGGCCATTAAATAGGCGTTATCAGTCGCTATAAGCACCATAGATGTGGGTCAGAAGGGGCCCACTACGCCTACTACGTTGTAAAAGTGAAAGTGAAACTTAAAAGAAACATGTTCTAACATGTAAAACTGAATTAAACGTCACGTTTTGAACACAAACAAAATTACTTCTTTAGGTTTAGGCAACAAAACTACAATCTCCTGGTTTAGATAATAAAACTATAACTCCTTTGGGTTTAGGAAATAAAACTACAATTTCTTAAGGTTTAGGCAATAAAACTACAACTTTTTTAGATCTAGGCAACAAAACTACAACCTCTTTGGGTTTAGGTTATAAAACTACAACTTCTTTAGCTTTAGGCAATACAACTACAACTTCTTTAGGTTTAGGCAATAAAACTACAACTTCTTTAGGTTTAGGCAATACAACTACAACTTATTTAGGTTTAGGCAATAAAACTACAACTTCTGTAGGTTTAGGCAACAAAACTACAACTTCTTTAGGTTTAGGTAATAAAACTACAACTTCTTTAGGTTTAGGCAATAAAACTACATCTTCTTTAGGTTTAGGCAAAAAACAAAACATAGTTTAGGGGAAAATATTATGTCTTGGGTTAAAATAACTACAAACACAAAGACAGCTACACATTGTTGGTTTCACACGGGATGCAAACTCCGGTCTCCTGGGTGAAAACCCTGTGTTTTGTTTCCAATCCATCACCCCCAACTTCCACCCCTTAAGGAGTTTCACACTGTCTATACTACAGCACCTGACCTCAGCTTCAGCTCCTGTCATAATTACTATGGTCGCTTGAGGTCTCTGTTGTGTTCTTTTATACCTTCTTTCAGTGATCTACCATGTGAATAGATGATAAAACCTACTAGTGGGTGTAGTAGGCCCCTACTGACCCACATCTATAGGGTTTATAGCGACAGATAACGCCTATTTAATAGCCTGAGAACAGTCTAATCGGCTGGATGTTCTCTCTGCTGAGGAGAATGAGCCGTCCCTTTCAAATGTTGGAAGGAACTCTGTTTCCTGTGCCAGATAAGGTAATATTTACCTTGCCAGTAAGATTTTAGTACTGTAACAGCAACAATGTTATCATTGGATGGATAGTGTCAACTTTAACTTTTCTTTGTACCAACATATATGTTTGAGTGTTGTTTATTATCGCACATGGGAAACAAGTCTGTCTATGCATTTTTTCTCACATTAGTTTTGTATTTAAATAGAAATTCTGAATAAAGAAAATCAAATGCACTTTGTGTGTCATTCCTTTCATCTGATGTGTAGGAATGTGTCTTTTATACAAGAAAGCCTGGTAAAAGGTCAATGTCTGAGGACTGTGGGGAAGATATGACAGGACATTTGATTCATAGCGGGATATAGCATGGACCAATGCTACACACCACATTATGTGGTACTGTTTTATGCAAAATATCATCATAATTAATACCCAAGAGACACTTTATTCATCATTATTTCACAACACAGTTATCTAAGGGTCATTTATATATTAGCATTATAGCTACTGTTGTTACAGTAGTAAATGGGGATCTAAATAAACAAAAAAAGGGCTTAAAGGACCAGTTTGTAACAATTGGGGGATCTATTGGCAGAAATGAAAAACAATACCAATATGTATGTTTTCTTTAGTGTGTAATCACCTAATAATAAGAGTTGTTGTTTTCTTTACCTTAGAATGAGCCTACATAGGTAACGGGTCCCATTTCCATGGAGTCCTCCATGTTGCTCCTCCATGTTTCTACAGTTGCCCAGAACGGACAAACCAAACTCTGTTAACTTTTCCTGCTTAGGCCAGAGTCGATAACGTTACTTGCTCCCGTCACTGTCGCTCTCTCTCTCTCTTACTTATTTCACCACTCACCTCCCACATACACACACACTCTAAGACTGAGGTCTCAAACAGGGTTGAACCAGTATTGATTGTGTGTATGAAAGGGTTAACCTGCGTTGACCAACTCGGCTTCGCAACCCAGGTCGAGAGGTGGGTCGGACCAGGGTCTGACCAGGGTTGATTTCAATATGAACGGCACACACCAGGATTGCTAACAACTGGGGCGGGACAAACCTATTTGGTTGCAAATGAGGGCGCACACTAGAGACGCAACTGTCACAGGTCGCCGTAGCTCATAAACAAACGGCAGGACGGCAGCAGGAATGTTTTCACACACACCGGAGGTGAACGATGGACGATTTGAACATCACGGATGTGTGCTGAGACTTTGAGGTGTGGGGGCTCCCGGCTGTCCACGGTGAGGAAGAAATTCAGCAGCTGATGGCGGGACGGTGAGGGACAACGTAGCGTATACAAACATAACAAGGCTGCTGAATGACAGACATCCGACCGCCGTACACACTCTGTTTTTGAAGCGTGTTTGAACATTTTCTATTAACGTTACCTTTTTCAACTTTTTTTCCAAATAAACCTGCCAAAAAGATATGTCTGTTGTCTGTTCCATTTGTTGTAAGGTAACAAACCCAGTCTTACATTGTCAAGCATTTGGCAAACTTCATGAAACATAAACTCATTTTATTACATATGAACAAGCTCTTACATTATCTAACAGTTGCTACATACCCAGCTGAAAAACTTTAATAGCCCTACTACATGAAGCAATCGATGATCACCTCATGGATGTTCTAAGTCGGACGAACCCCCATTTGTTACGCCCCACCCTCGGGCAGCCCTATTGGGGCGAGCAACACTCTAACACCGACCCAAACCAAACACAGAAGACACCTTTAAAACTCTCAAATCCATAGGATTTATTAACAAGAAAATATGAAAAAGAAAAGCCTCTCTCTTCTGCTGCTGGCACAGGAGCTTTTAAACACCTCCTTCACAACCTTCTTTAGCAGATGCAGCACACCTGGGCACCTCGTTGAGGAGCACGGCAAACCTAGGCACCTTGTGGAGGAGACTGGCACACCTGGGCAACTCGTGGAGGAGAGCGGCACACCTGGGCACCTCGTTGAGGAGAGCGGCACACCTGGGCACCTCGTTGAGGGGTGCAGCACACCTGGGCACCTCGTAGAGGAGAGCAGCACACCTGGGCACCTCGTTGAGGGGTGCGGCACACCTGGGCACCTCGTTGAGGAGCACGGCAAACCTGGGCACTTGTGGAGGAGAGCGACACACCTGGGCACCTCGTGGAGGAGAGCGGCACACCTGGGCACCTCGTGGAGGAGAGCAGCACACCTGGGCACCTGATTGAGGAGTGTGGCACATCTGGGCAGATCCTGGAGAGGGAAAAGGGACAACAGGAAACACATCCAGCCGTAACATGAACAATGTCCAATCTTGTTCATGAGTCACTGAAGTTTACGTTATTTCACCTATCTTTACTTTGACTTTTCTATTCTTGCTGGTGAATTGCTGTTGCAAAGAATCTTACTTGGCTTAATTGTGGGTTTAATTATGAAAGTGTTTTTTTCCGGATGCGTGGGCTGTTGGGAATTATTTTGAAAAGTATTACCGGAAATGCCTCCTCCGTTGTCCAGTGTGACTCGGTCTGACTTGACACCACAGTGTTCGTTTGGATTGGAAAGTTTGCATCGTGGAATCAGGAAGTTGATCTGAACAGTACTCTGTGGCAGCAGCAGCAGCAGCCCGCCTGTCTGTCTGCCTGTCTGCCGCTGCTGAGGACCTGAACCCGATGGAACCCTCTGGAACCCTCTGGTGATGCTCTCTGGACCTCTGGACCTCTCAGTCATGTGGTGAGTTGACTGATAATAACTGTGGTTTATAATAATTCCTGTGTGCTGTTTAAACTGCAGCTATTAGCGCGAGGAGTGATGTGGTGTTGCTGCTTCACGCACCATGTTGTCATCAGAGGAAAAACAAACCAATCTGTATTTAGAAATCTGGGAATTTAATACACATTTGCTTGTTTTTAAAATAACTTTCACTGTCAAATATAACTCAGTATATTTTCCATACTCCCATGAATTACTTTTTATTTCGGCATTATTATAATCCAGAAAGAGGCACTGAAACACATCAAGGAAGAACAGGTTCTGAACTGCTGCATGAGGTCAGCAGCCCGTTCACCGCCCTGCTGCTGGTGAAGTGAGGTGAATTAAACCTTAATGGATTCTAAAAGCTCAATCATAGGACGCCTACATTAGCTAAGACCAACCAAAGGAGTGTGTGGAGCCGATCCCAGCTGACAGTGGGTGAGAACTGGTGTCCACCCTGGTAGCAGCCTGCCTGCCACTCTATCAGACAAGTATGTTTTTTTGTCTGCCACTTTTCAAAACTCTGCCCTAAATGAAGGAATAACATTTAAGATCTTATGTCATTCAATGTTCAATATATTTTACATAATAAACATTACATGCATGGTAAATTACAGTGTTGGAATTACACCGCAGTTTTCAGGGAGCCCTATTTGAGGGTACTGTACACAGTACTGTACTTTGTTATTGTCATATATAGTGGTTATCTGCATAAAAACACAATTCAAATGATTCTGATTATTTAAATATTTGCTTTGATTAAAAAAAAATTAGAACAAAAAAGTTAAACCGGTCATAATTCTCTCTCTAATATCTATTTTATATTGATGTGAAAACATTTCCTTCAAACAACTGGATTTATTCAAGTTTTTCGCCAAAAACTGAATTTTATGAGATTGAATTTGAACACATAATGATTACGTTGTAATTTACCTTCAGCCAATGGTCATTTTGCTGAGCAGACTTCGAACGCCTCATAATAATAACTCAATGGCACCTCTGTTAAAGTTAGTAGCTCCATTATTTATCCAATCAGGACTGTGCTGCCCACCGGCTGAAAGATGGTGAAGAGAGGTTAACGTTGCGCTGTTGTAAAGTGGTATCGGTGCCGTTGTATTGGAGCCGTTTTGCGAGTACAAGTACATGAGCACAGTATCGGACCCGATACCCGATACTGGTATCGGTATCGGTGCATTCCTACTCAGGTCTATAGCTGAGCACTAAATGTATCCAGAAATGTGAATACAGCCTTCCTATGTAGGCTAATACTCCTCCAAGGACTGTGGCTGGCCTTCCGTTGCAGATGTTGAGCAGTACTTTACAGAACAGCATTTTGGAATATGTCTTGGAGTCTTTAGTGGCTTCACTTTTCTCACAATCAACAACGTGTAAGCAGCTTCCATGTCCAGATTTTGCTGTTGGACGGCATTTGAGTCAATTGCAGTCTCCATGAAAACAGTGATTTAGCAAAGATGCAGTGTCTCAAATTTGAGACACTGCATCTTTGCTCACTCTTGGTCAGATCCTCCGGGAAATGCAGAAATACTGCTTTAAAGAGTTTGTAGGACCCTTTCTCTGCAGCTCCACTGGGCGTCTGAGAGTTTCTGTGGCTCGGGGATGTGCTGACCTAGATTTATGGCATACTGGGCTTTTGCAAATTATGTATGGCCTTTTGGAGAGTTTGCAATGAAGCTGTAAAGTTTTTCCTACTACATAAAAAAATCACAAAGAGAAGATTCAAGCAATGTGCCTGGCAATGGACGTATAGTTCTTTTTTTCAGATTCTGGACTGACTGAAAAAAAATTCTTTACTTGCCTTCACATTTCGACACTTTTTCTTCACGTTTTAACTTTATCAGGGTTTTCACCACCAAAAAGTTGTTAGGACCAGCGGTGCAAGGGGTCAGGGTGGTGTGACGGGGGGGGGCAAAACTCAGAGGAGCTTATCATAATGAGAATAGCGCTGGTCCACCTTAACAGCCCACAGCCTGAACCGAAGTTGTGGAAGAAAGAACAAGGACAGAATAGCTCTTTTCCACCCTGACAAGAGAAGGTGAGGAGATATCAATGTGACACACTTGTGAGCTGGGGGAAGGGTACTCAACTAACCAAAGCAGCGTGAAGGAGAACAGAGAGAGAACAGTGAGAGTGGCTAAAGGAGATCATTTGAAGATTTAAAGTTGTAGTAGTCAGTATATTTTGGCATCATTGGGCAAAAAATCCCATAATAACCTTTCAGCATATTGTAATTCAAGTGTTCTGAGAGAAAACTAGACTTCTGCTCCTCCTCATGGCTCTGTTTTCAG